>JBCNYH010000026.1:27685375-27696165 GCA_039654325.1 Tandanus tandanus
ATATAAAACATAAATCTCTATATTATATACAGACACACACACAGTAGAGTTCAGTGAAGATTCTACACCACTTTTATCTAAAAGGCTCTTAATAAAAAGAAGTAAAAAATGACTTCTCTATAATTTTTTGGTGAAAATGCATTGAATACTACTGGTGGCAACGAGAACCAAAAAAATAATTCCGACAAGTATATTGAGGTAAAAGTTTGGCTAATAAACAAAACACTGAAAATACCAATTTTTCTGAAAAATTGAAAGGTGTCACAAATTTTATTTTTCTTTTGCACAGCATGAAGGAACTTCACACCATATGGATTTTTTTGAGTGAAGAAATGAAAATAATCCAGTGATGCAGTGATGATTACACACTTAACAACATGAAGATAAATCAGAAACCAAGTTCTATATAAGTATTTATTTCATGTAATATTGGATCATATTGATGAGAATAAGTAAACAAACAACAATATATAGTAACAACAAAAATAACAGTTTCTTTTTTGAGAAAAAAAGTCAATATTTAGTGTGAACACCCTTTACTTTGATTACAGCATTTAACCTTTCAGGCATTGTGTTCACATATTTTTAATTTCTTCACTCGCTAAACCCTTCCATACGGTGTGAAGTTCATTCATGTTGTGCAAAATCAAAAAAATAAAACATTTCTGAAAAATTTATATTTTCAGTGTTTTTGTTTATTATTCATACTTTAACCTCAATATTCTTGTCGGAATGATTTTTTTGGTTCTTGTTGCCTACAATAGCATTGTTCAATACATTTTCACCTAAAAATTATAGAGAAGTCATTTTTTTCATTCATTCATTCATTCATTCATTCATCTTCTTCTGTTTCTTCCGGGGTCGGGTCGCAGGGGCGGCAGCCTAAGCAGTGAGGTCCAGACGTCCCTTTCCCCAGCCACTTCCTCCAGGGACTACATCTCTCGGCTGGTCTGGGAACGCCTTGGCGTCCCCCCGGAAGAGCTGGAGGAAGTCATTTTTAACTTCTTTTTATTAGGAGATAAAGAGGAGTGGGGGAGATACCCAGTGGAGAGAAGAGGAAAGAAGGTCAGCAGGAGTAAGACAGAGTACATGGGTGAATGAGAGGGAGGGTGACGGTGTGTGGCGGCACGGAGTAGATATGATCAAGGTAGATCAGTTGAATTACTCTGGGGTCGGCTATACCAGGCTGCATCGATAGAAGAATGTTGAGGATGGAACCCTCTAGTCTGGGAGAAGTGGAAGGCCACATGATGAGATGTCACAGAGAAATAAGAATAAACGGAATGTTATGATGTCAGAGGGGTTTTGTGGTAAAAAAAAAAAAAAAAGTGACTGATGAAGTGATGAAGAGGACATGATGTCCCAGAGAAGAATCCATCGGCAACCATGAAAGGAAAAATATGGCGTAATAATATTGCTACCGACATACTAGTGAAGCAGATTGCTGAAAAAATTTCACTTTGTCATACAAGCACCAAATTTGGCACACTGGTGCTTTAGAACCTTCTCTTTCCAAAAAGCATGCTAACCACCCGAATGAACAAAACGGCCGCCATTTTTCAAGATGGCTGCCACTCAAACTGGTTTTATACCAGTATAAGTTTGGGCTGGATTGTGAAAGATTAATTCTATTTCAATGATCTTTACATCGAAATATATGTTTTTGAATATGAGAAATCCAGTTCTATACTTAGAAATAGTAAATTGTGGAAACTTTAAAAGATGAGAGTAATTTTAATAAAGATGAGAGTAATTTTCTCATTCAGAGTGAATTTCATGCGGCGCCCAGGAATGTAACTTTACATTGGCCATGCATGTCACGACATTCGTGTTTGGCAGTTCATGAAATTTCATGGTGCAATATAATAATATATACTAACCTTGGCTGAGCACATCTGTGTCATTATTATTCCAATCATTCTTTTGGCTTCTGCTGAGAAAGAGACTCAGCACCAAGCGTAGCACTTTGCTCTGACATCATCCTCTTTTATAAAAATATCAACCACTTGAGGAGATGGGCTGCAGCGTTATCCAGTATCTGTGATAAAACAGGTGCCGAAAAACTGTCATCATGAGTTGAATTTTTTTTTATCGCCAAAACTGGCAGCTATATTGAATTTAGGTTAGCACCATTGAGTTCGTCATGTCAGAAAACATACATTTCAATGTCTGTGCCATTAATATACACCCATTCATTCCAGTTCTGCACTGAAAACAGTTTTTCATACTTGACGAGAAGGCCATTTAAAAAAATGCCGGCCGTCTTGGATTCTTAGGTGGCTAACATGCTTTTTTTAAAATGTAGGTCCTGGACATCATTTGTGCCAAATTTGGTGCTTGTATGATAAGGTGAAAGATTCTTGTGCATATTGAATGAATCTGCCTCCCTATACATATACTACTACTACTGATAATAATAGTAATACCACAAACGGACACCAGGGGGCGGAGGTTTCTCCATTCTAATTTATTCAAATCAAACACCATAAAAGACATCAGCACACTTTGAGTTTATTATTTACTAGAAATTCCAAAATGTTACCCAACCCCACATAGAGAAAACAATCACCCGAAATTATCAATGACTCTAATTTCCCAAACCACAAGTTATATAAATATAATTTATTGTTATTCTTAAAAAAAAAAATAATAATAATCAAAAGCCCCCTCCAATAAAACAAACAAACAAACAAAAATTCATGAAAATTCATAATTCATGAAAGCAAAAGCAAGAGTCTGTGATTTCACAAACATTTATATACATCAACACAAAGACATGATGTGTAATACCACAAAAACAACACACACGCACACACACACACACACACACACACACACACACACACACACACACACAGCGTGGATCAGAAAAACGTTTTCTACACAATTCATATTTGCAGCACGTGTTGAAGGTAAGAACACCAGGTTCAGACGTACGCTCTGGAGCTGCTGCTCTCTGATGGAACACCTGTCTTATAGATCTGCGGATTGGCTGGTGACTTATACCTGTAACCACTGACACACACACACACACACACACACACACACACACACACACACACACACACAATATCAGTAATGCAGGATATAATCATGATTATCATTTATTAAAGGTGTGTGTAAAACTACAATTTGCCAATTTGCCAAAAGGTGTTGGCAAACTAAAATTTCTTGCAAAAAAATTCTATAAAAGACAAAATAAGTGCTAATCATGAAGGAGTACATTCTTAACATGATGTGCTAAATTTTCCAGTAACGCAGCTTAGCCACAGAGGGTGTATGACCAAACACACGCACACACATCTTCAGTACCTCTTACTGTTTTATAGGGTGCCATTACTTGTAGTCTTATTTGTCTTAAATTATATATAAATATATATTTTAATCACTCACTCACTCATTTGCTGAACTGCTTAATCCTATTAGGGTCGCGGGGAGGCTGGAGCCTATCTCCGCCAACACTGAGCGAAGGCGGGGCGCACAGCTCACCAGGCCACTGTGGGGTAACACTCATACAACCCTCACATTCACACCTAGGGGCAATTGGAACAACCAATTAGCCTAATGTGCATGTCTTTGGACTGTGGGAGGAAACCGGAGTACCTGGAGGAAACCCAGGCAAGCATGGAGAGAACCTGCAAACTCCACACAGAAACGCCCTTGCCAATTCCAGGACTCGAACCCAGGACCTTCTTGATATGAGGTTGACGTGCTAACCACTACACACCGTACCGCCCTCTTTCTGATCATGAATATGAAATGATAGAATGAAATTCTGCGAGTCGAGGTTTATGATTGCGAGTGTAAATTCTCCTGCAAACGATTAATGGAGGAAGCAGTTTAACTTATGAATATTGGTTTGTGTGTGTGTGTGTTAGAGAGAGAGATACACACCCTGCAGATTTGGGTGATCTCGCTCTTTTGAATGATCCACACAGCATGGCTCCGCCCAAAATCACACACACTGCTGCCGCCCAACCCAAATACAGACCAGTCCCCAGCTCATATCTAAACACACACACACACACACACACACACACACACACACACACAGTTATATAGAGCATGTTGATAAGGAATCATAATTTATTTACTCTTCCTTCCTCTGATGTTCTTTCTTCCTGTTTATCTTCCTTCCTTATCCTTTCTTCCCTCACACCCTCCCTTTCCTTCCTTCCTTATCCTTTCTTCCCTCACACCCTCCCTTTCCTTCCTTCCTTGCTTTCTTTTCTAATCCCCTCTTCCATACTGGTTTTCTTCCTTCTTCCTAACGTTCTTTTCTCCATCTTGTCTTCTTTCTCTGTTTATTTCAAGATAAATCATTTACTTTAATAACAGTGATGAGGGTCCTTGCGTCCATAAAAAGTAGCGTTAACCACTGTTATCAAAACCTGTGAACATTTCACTGAGGTGACTGCAGTAAACCGGAAAATACAGTAAATACAGTAATCTGCGTGGACTGAAGTTGGTTTAATCTCAATAAAGAAAGCTGAAACTTTCAGTAAATAAATAAATAAATACATTTTGTTCACTGCAATACAAATAAAAACAGCAAACCATAAACATGAACTAAAACAAAACAGAACTCCAGATGAAATTTGAATTTTCCACCTCATTTGGCACTGCACCACTTTAACTTGCTGCTGCACCACTTTAAAGATGAAGATAAGACAGTAACAGACTTTTCCCACAAGGTGGCAGTAATGTGCAGTAAAGGAAAAACTAAAAGGGAAAAAAAGGAGCTAAAACTGGTTATTCATTCATTTGCTGAACCTCTAAATCCTACTAGAAGCCTATCTCGGTCATCACTGGGCAAAGGGAGGGTACACCCTGAACAACTCGCCAAATGTGCATGTCTTTGGACTGTGGGAAGAAACTGGAATACCCGGAGAAAACCCATGCAAGCACGGGGAGAACATGCAAACTCCTCACAGAAACGCCCCCGCCGAGCCTGGGACTCGAACCCAGGACCTTCTTACTGTTAGGCAGACGAACTAACCATTACACTAATGTGATGCCCATCTTCACCTTCTGACCAATCAGAATTCAATACTGTGAGTGTGGGTGTGTGTGTTCTCACTTTATTCCTACATAAAAGGGATCATTGAACTCCTTAACGATGTTCGACGCGTACCATGACACAGCCGTCAGCACACACAAACCTAAAACATACAAATAGTGTTAGTGTTAATCACCTTCTACAATCGTGTATGTGAGTGTGTGTGTGTCACACACCAGACAGTATAAACATCAGTCCAGCGGTGAGCGTGAGTCGTCCTTTACTCGTCTCTTTCATGTCACCCAGTTTCGTGCACTTCAATCCCAGGACAGAGAGGAGGATGGAGGCGAGGCCGAGGAGCAGCGCTATGATCATCAGAGCACGACATGCCTGCACATGGGCTGCACACACACACACACACACACACACACACACACACACACACACACACACACACACACACACATACACACGTTTTAGTAATAAAGACTCTGTAAAAATAAAACATCATGAGAGCATCAGTGGTATCATGTTTGGTTTAGTTTTTTGAGACCGTGTATTCCAGTCGCATCTCATCCCTCCCACAATCTACCAGCTTTCTGTGCTGTATTATTTTTCATCACTTCCAAACCAAAGAGGTCCTGGGTTCGAGTCCCGGGCACAGCGAGAGTGTTGATGTGTGGCGTTTACATGTTCTCCCCGTGCTTGTGTGAGTTTCCTTAGGGTTCTCCAGTTTTCTCGAAGAGTCCAAAGACATGCACATTAGGCTAATCAGCTGTTCCAAACTGCCGCTAGGTGTGAGTGTGAATGGTTGTGTGTGATTTGGCCGTGCAGTGGTTGGTGAGTTGTTCAGGGTGTACCCCACCTTTACCCAGAGTCAGCTAAGATAGGCTTCAGCCTCCTCACAACGGATCGGCGGATGGATGGATGTGCGGTTTTATCTTGTACTGTTTTCTTCCAAATGATGTCACAACATTCTTTAGTATTTTTCCACAAGATACAAATTCACAAAAATTCATTCAGTCACAATTTTCTTTTCACCAGAAATTCCCGTAAATATTTCAACACTTTTGAAACAGATCCATGTTAATATCCAGGTCTGGGTTGAAAGTCTGTGAACATCTGGGGGCTGCACCGCAAACACTAAATTACATCAAACTTTTCTTAACGTTATTTTCCTCGTAATATATAAAAAAAAAAAAAACCTGAAAAATAAATTATGGGAAAGAATAAAAATGTTGACTCCATACATTTTTACTACCCATTTTTTATTCCGTTTGTTTACTTGTTTGTTTGTTTATGAGCACTAAACGTTATGTGGGGATTTTAATGAAGTGGGGCATTGGACAAGAAGGATTCCATTAGATTTTGGAGATGATCCGGATCAAATTCTGGATCCAGGAATTTCTTAAAGATTCTTTAACATTATAAGATTGGATGATTATTTTGAAGTGTCATATTACAGCAGGATCAGCATTTATTAATCAATAAAATAAAACGATTTTAAATTTGAACTTATGAAGAGTACACTAGAAATACAGTAGGTTCGATCATCTATTACTCGCTTTATTATGATCTTATAGCAGGAAATATTACCTACATTTTATTTATTTAAAGGGTTTTTACTTCCTAAGACCTGAATCCATTGGGGTTAATGTCATTTTAAGGTCACCTGAGCGTAATACTTAACTCCGTCATGAAGGATATGATGAAGACGGATAACCAAGGCTGCTAACAAAAAGCTTAGCTAGCGAACATAGAATGCATATTTTATTCAAATTATGAATAAATAGCAAATAAATCAAGCAAATATTCCTGTAACCAATTACTTAAATAAGATTTCCATTTGAAATTTGATATACAACACCCGGAAGTGACCTTAAACACAACAGGCCCTGTTCCTGCTCCTGTGGAAAAGGATGAAATGTTCCTTCTTTCATACTGGGGTTACTGATTAACAATGACTCACATGCTAATGCCTAATTATCTAATTAGGTAGCAGATACAAGTGTAGTGGAATTAGAATACTGTGTGTGTGTGTGTGTGTGTGTGTGTGTGTGTGTGTGTGTGTGTGTGTGTGTGTGTGTTACCATCCAATGCGAGCATGGACTCGAAGCGTTTGCAGTCCCTGACACCTGTATTGGCCTCAGCACACGCCTGCCACAGGTTCTGATACTGCCGCGAGGATATAATCACGCTGCCCACGTATGATGACACACGCCAGTAGTCATTTGCTAAACTCACGCCGCTCAGCAGCCACCCACCCACACACAACAAAAAGCCCACTAACTCCATCGCCATTGACATGGTTACAACGAAACTGTTGCACAGTACGCTAACAGGCCCTGAGGGTTAACAAATACAAATCTATAGGCTAATGCTATACAACAGAGCTCATACACACACACACACACATAGTACACAGCTAACACAGAGACTGTCCTAGACAATAACACATTCTAAACAACATACTACAGCCAAAACATCAAAACGGTGTATTTACAACAAATCCCAAAAATGCAAACCGTCCAGCGGCTTCCTCTGCGTGCCTGTGTGTGAAAGTGAGAGAGGAACAGCATACGAGGACTTTACTCAGAAGGGCCATAAAGTCATAAACCTGAGTCACTACCGAGGTTAACATAAAAAAAACAGGCGGGTCGAAAATGATCACAGTGATGATGATGATGAGGAGGAGGAAGTGAATGTAGGTTTCGATGAAGTGTCTGTCCTCAAAAGGTTCTATGGTTTGACTTATCAGGGGCGATCACATGATTTCAAAAACTGACACACATTCCAGGAGGGGTGAAGCTTCGGTTTGTTGGCTAGCCAATCACAAGCATGATCATACCTCATGAAGTCACTACAACATTTGAGGACAGCTTGTCTGAAATAGTTTTTTTTTTTTTCCTAGTTGGACATATGAGTACAGTGTGGAGCAGATGGATGTGTTTCCTTGAGAGTGAGTGTGTGTGTGTGTGTCGCACCAGGCAGCCCCAGTGTAGTGGGATGTTTCACACACTGCACTGTCTTTTGAACAGAGATGCAGCCCTTCCACAGGCCTTCGTAGTGTGAGCTGCTCTTCATCACGGAGTCGGCATTGGTGGATGATCGCCACACGGCTGAGTTTGTGCTGCTCGTCTCCAAACACCAACCAAGAATGGCCAGGACCAACCCCATCACCTCAACCATTCCCTCCCCCATCGCTGCAATCAAACACAGAAACTGAGGCAGAGGAGTGAAAAGAAATATTATATTCACTTACAACTGAATCTCTAACTCCTGAATGCTAATCTCTTGCTAATCCCAACTCTTTAACTCCAACCCCTCTCTAATCCCAACCATTTAATCTCTAATCCCAGTCAATTAATGTCTAATCTTAAACATTTTCATCTCTCATTTTACCCTTTAATCTCTAATCCAAACTCCTTAGTGTCTCATCCTAACCTTTTAAACATTCAATCCAACTCCTATTCTCTAATTATCTCTAGTCCCAACCACTTAATCTCTAATCCTAAATCCCAAACTCCAATCCCAATCCTTTAATCTCTAATCTTGAACTTTTAATCCCAAACACTACCCTTTAATCAGCCCCTAATCTCTAATCCCAAATCCTTAGTCTCTAATCCCAGTTCATTAATAGTTAATTCTAAATATTTTTATCTCTAATCTTACTCTTTAATCTCAAATCCTAATCCCAAATATCTAATCCCAATTTCTTAGTGTCTCATCCCAACATTTTAATCCTTCAGTCTATCTCCTAATCCCAACCACTTAATCTCTAATCCCAACCACTTAATCTCTAATCCCAACCACTTATTCTCTAATCCCAACCACTTACTCTCTAATCCCAACCACTTAATCTCTAATCCCAACCACTTAATCTCTAATCCCAACCACTTAATCTCTAATCCCAACCATTTACTCTCTAATCCCAATCACTTAATCTCTAATCCCAACCACTTAATCTCTAATCCCAACCACTTAATCTCCAACCCCAACTCCTAATTTCTAATCCCAATCCTTAATCATAAACTTAACCATTAGAACCCAATTTGCAAATCCAACAGCCAGATATCACTTAAAGCTGATATTTAGTTGATGAAAGGCAAGATTTCCTTTCCATAAAGAAACAGGAAATTGTGGAAAAGTTCTTAATTTGTTGAAACTCTTTCAACCCAAAATCATAAACTTATAAATCCTAATATAAAATAACTCTGAAGTCTTAATGCTTAGTCTTAAATCTGAAAGCAAAAAAGTTAAAGCTAACAACTATTTTTCTTGGCTTAATTCATTTTTTATGTTTTTTTGAGAATGATCTATTTACTTATAAATACAACCAGAATCCATTGGGCTCCATCACAACAAAATTAGATCAGTAATCAGGAACTACTACAATAAAGATATTCCATTGAACTTCCACCACAGCCACGAAAAGGTGATAAGTTCAGAAAAAACGCTAACACATTTTAGTGTTTAGATGAAACATAAAAATTAGTGAGCATATTTCTTAACTAAAATGCAACTTAAACTTACTCTTATTCAGTAAATTTACTCTTATTCATCTTATTTCAATAAAGTAGCAAAACTATAATCAGAGAAAAGTAGAGGTGATCATCTAGATCACCTTTGCGGTATAATTCCTAAACGTACCTGCTCTGTGAGTCTCCCGAGTGTTAAACGGTGTGTGATTCTGTCTCACTGTCTCAAGTCCTGTAAGGCACTGTGTTAATATTGACTTTGGGTCAGTAAACCCCAAAAGAGCGCCAGTGGATTTTGTTCACAAGGGTGAGAAGTGTGTAACAAATGATTACCCCATCACAAAAAATCAACACGACTTCTGTTTCATAGATTGAGACCACAATCACAACCAAATCTCTAAAGCTAACTCCTAAACCTGGGCGGCACGGTGGTGTAGTGGTTAGCACGGCCACCTCACAACAAGAAGGTCCTGGGTTAAAATCCCAGGCTCGGCGAGGGTGTTTCTCTGTGGAGTTTGCATGTTCTCCCCCTGCTTGCGTGGGTTTCCTCCGGGTACTCTGGTTTCCTCCCACATTCCAAAGACATGCACCTTTGGCTAATTGGCTGTTCTGTGTGTGCGTGTGTATGTTGGCCCTGCGATGGTCTGGTGAGCTGTTTGGGGGGTACCCGCATTCGTCCATGCTGGCTGAGTTAGGCTCCAGCCTCCCCGTGACCCTAATAGGATTAAGCGGTTGGCAAATGAATGATTAAATCCTGAACCCTTCAAACCAGCCTGACCCTTAATTTCCACTGCTGATTCTTAAACTCTTTTAAACCCTGTCCTTTAAACCCTAAACTCTAAACCAGTACCTCCTTAATTATAATTCATATTATAATAACAAACTTTAACCCATAATCCTTAATAAGTCCCATCCCACATCATTTACCCTAAACCCTAATTCCTAATGCCCGACCCTTACTCCTAAAACTAATCAGTAATTCTAGTTCTTAAACCTCAAATCCTAATCATGGCCCAAATGCCTGAACCCTCAATCCTAATACTGGACCTCAAATTCTAAACCCCCTAAACTCCCAATGTGTATTCCTTATTTCTTAACCATAAACCCTAATTCCTTCATCTAAGTTTTGAACTTTAAAACCATGAATTTTAATCTATCCCTAAAGTGCTTTCCCTACCAGCAACTTCTACCTCATAAACCATTAAAGATAATCCCCTACATTAGCATGCAATCATAAAATCAAAATTCACAACATTAACTCGAAATGTTTAACTCCTAAAATCCTAGGGGAAAAGAAAAAAAAAGATTTATAT
>JBCNYH010000026.1:27727781-27742028 GCA_039654325.1 Tandanus tandanus
TGTGTGTGTGTGTGTGTGTGTGTGTGTGTGTGTGTGTGTGTGTGTGTGTTTGTGTGTGCGTGTGTGTGTGTGTGTTGGTGAAACTGCCCACACTCGGCCTCATAGACCCTGTAACTTGTGCAAGTCTACGAGAGTGTGTATGTAATGCAGATGCACACACACACACACACACACACACACACACACACACACACACACACACACACACCTAAGGTTACACTAATATTCAGACTTGCGGTCCACATGCTTGTAACTGCTGTGTATCTTGGCGTTCTGTTCTCGAACCCATCCTGTCGGACGTATCAGGAGGAATCTGAAGTTCTGACTCCTGGGCCGTTCGGGCACTTTAGGAGGCGTCTGTGGAGAAAATTTACGCTTTTCATTTGTAATTCAGAGCAACGTTTGGTGCAGTGTGGCGTCGAGGTAATCCTCAAAACCCCTGCGACTTCAACAAGCCGCGAAAGATAACCGGAGCTGATGAGGCAGTGTGTATGAGACGGTGTGTGTACATTAGGAGATTATCTTAACACAACAATATGAAACATGAATATTCTGAGAAATAGGTAGTGGCGCAGTGATGTAGCAACAAGACAGCTTCAGATCCCCACTGTAACCTGAAGCATGACTCTGTGAGTGTGTATATATTCACCTGTGTGCTTCATGTACATCACCAAGCTCAGCACTTAATATTCCTTTCCATCTAAACTGAGCTGTGTAGCGATTTCACCCTCACTGATGCAAAGCAAACTAATAATAAACGTAAAAAATAAGTTGTGATGGTTACCATGAGCTGTGTCTCAAACAACCCAAAACTTCGACCTTCAGTTCAAAAGTATTGACTGTTCAAGAAAAGCCAGAAGACTGGGATGCAAAACAGTTTTCCGTAAGTCTGAAGGCTACATCAGACATTGTGTTTTAAGAATAAAACACAAAATGTTAATATGCACTTTAGATGTTTTATCCTCTTCAGCAGGGAGGTTAGGTTTTCACCTCTGTTTGTTTGTGTGCAATATAACTCATATAATTATCCATGTTTTTAATGAAAATTTTTTTCTAAAGTAGGATGTTGTACAAGTAACAAACCATTAAATTTTAGAGGTGATCTGTACATGGGACCATGTTGAAAAAAATCCTGAAAAAAAGCCTATTCTTTTAACATGGGGCAAAATATTCATCAGATGCCCACTAGGGGGAGACATTTCATTATAACTGTGCCACGTTATAATAATCCATTTGTGCCTGACGGAGATACCTGGCACTCTATAGAATCTTTTATATGGGCAACAGGAACAAGCTGCCCCTGGAACAACTTGCACCCAGAGCAAGTTGCACCCACTTTCTTACGGGTTTACACGGTGACTCTTGAATCGGTGGCAAGCCAGAAACTAGTGGGACAACACGCAAGTATGCCACTGGAGAAGAACCAACCATCTGCTGCTAGAGTCCATGAAACGACCTAATTAAGATGTACTGGTACAACTTGGGCTACACTGAAAAGTGGAGCGAGCTGCGGCCACTAGTGTCAACTTTTGTCGGAACAAATCGTACTTACACATGCAGTTGTTCCGGGGCAGCAAGTGGCTATCGAAAAAGCAGCTTATGAGTGCATCTGTAGTTTTTGAAAGTAGTAAGGTTAGCGGTGAATATCATTAACATTCAGAAAGTGATGTGGACCTCAATACGCCTGACCAAATGCGAAGAAGATTCTGGCTTGCTTGGACCCTATTAATAATATTCATTCATTCGTTTATTTATTCATTCAGACGCTTAATCCTACTAGTGTTGTGGGAAGACTGGAGCCCATCTCAGCCAACTACAGGTGAAGGCGGGGTACACCCTGAAACAGCTTGCCAGTCCATCGTAAGGCTACACAACCATTGACACTCACACCTAGGGGCAGTTTGAACAGCCAGTTTCCCTAATGTGCATGTGTTTGGACTGTGGGAGGAAACCGGAATATTCGAAAGAAACCCATGCAAGGACAGGGAGAGCATTCAGACTCCACACAGAGACACCCTCGCCTAGCCCGGGACCTTCTTGCAGGGTGGCGTAGTGGTCAGCTCGTCCGCCTCACAGCAAGAAGGTCCCGGGCTAGGCGAGGGTGTCTTGACTGTGTTTGTGCGTAATGAGAGATATGTAGACAGTGTGTCACGCTGCTGTGGTTATTGATCCTGGCTTTACTTTTCAAACAGTCTAACATCTCATCCAGACATAAGACACCCAAACAAACGCGGAAGAGATGCCAAGCTCTGGTTTCTGTAGACGACATTTATAGCTGTGTTAGTGTTGTGGTCTGATCTGATGACTGACAGCATTAAAACACCAACCTGTACCAGATCTTGCACTAGTAACTGTACTGTACTGTAGTGTAGCCTGGCTGTAACTATGGTGAAGAGCTAGGGTGATGGATTAAAAATAAAAGACTGATGCTAGACAGGAGACATTTCCATGATACACTCCTTAAGTACCCGTGCCTTGATACAGCCTGGGCCAGGAATGCATTTCCTCAGACGCTGCCAGGAATCTGAAAGGGGAAAAAATCCATTAGCACCGAGATGCTTAAGGTCTTCAGGGGCTTCTCACATTCCCGTGAGCTCGTATTATACCATGCATCAAAGGGGTTTTAAACATTACCTCATTCACCGATGCTATCCACAATAATGATAATAACAAAATAGTAATAATAATAATAATAATAATAATAACAAAATAAGAATGGTTGTGTGTGTTTCCCTGCAGTGGTCTGGTGAGCTGTTCAGGGTGTACCCCGCCCTCGCCCAGAGTCGACTGAGATGGGCGCGAGCCTCTCTGTGACCGTAATTAGGATTAAGCGGCTTATAAAACGCATGAATGAATAAGAAAAAATAAATAGATAAATAAATAAATAAATAATAATTCATTCATTCATTCATTCATTCATTCATTCATTCATCTTCCGCTTCTTCCGGGGTCGGGTCGCGGGGGCAGCAGCCTAAGCAGTGAGGTCCAGACGTCCCCACTTCCTCCAGCTCTTCTGGGGTGACGCCGAGTCATTCCCAGACCAGCTAAGAGACGTAGTCCCTCCAGCGTGTTCTGGGTCGACCTCAGGGTCTCTTCCCGGTTGGACATGCCCGAAACACAACACCAGGAAGGCGTTTAGGAGGCATTCTAATCAGATGCCTGAGCCACTTCAACTAGCTCGTCTCAACGTGGAGGAGCAGCGGTTCTACTCCAGGCCTTTCCCGGATGACGGAACTTCTCACCCTATCTCTAAGGGAGAGCTGGAGGCCCTGGCTCGATGAAGCCAAAAGGACAACGTCATCCGCAAAAAGCAGAGACGAGATCCTATGGCCACCAAACCAGAACCTCTCAACGCCTTGGCTGCGCCTAGAAATTCTATCCATAAAAATTATAAACAGAACCGGTGACAAAGGGCAGCCTTGGCGGAGTCCAATCCCCACTGGAAAAGAATTCAACATGTTGTTACCAATGTGTGACCAAGCTCCAGCTCCGGCAATACAGAGACCAAATGGACTGTAGCAACGGGTCCGGTATTCCATATTCCCAGAGCACACCCCACAAGATAGTCCGAACGACACGGTCGAAAGCCTTCTCCACGTCAACAAAGCACATGTGGACTGGTTGGGCAAACTCCCTACTACTATATAATAATAATAACAATAATAATAATAATAATAATAATAATAAATTAATTTAGTCATTTGGTGAATCGCTGAATCCTACCAGGGATGCAGGGAGGGTGGATCCTCTCAGCTGACTCTGGGTGAAGGTGTGGTACAACATGAATAGCTCATCAGACCATTGCAGGGCCAACGCATACAACAACCACATTCACAGTCACACTTAGGGGCAATTTGGAACAGCCATTTAGCCTAACATGCATGTCTTTGGACTGTGGGAGGAAACCAGAGTACCCAGAGGAAACCTACGGAAGCACCTGCAGAACATGCAAACTCCTCACAGAAACACCATCGCTGAGCCCGGGACTCAAACCCAGGACCCTCTTGCTGTAAGGCGGACGTGATAAACACGTTATTATTAAAGTATTTATATTATAATAGGCCAGGAAATACAAAGAATACAAACTTAATGCCAAAATGAAAAGGTTTAAAAAAAAATTTAAATACATTTTTTAACTCAGTGATAAAAGATTCCTAGATAAAAGATTTATTGGATTATTTGTTAAATTATCCAGATCTTTATGGCATTAAAACAGCTACTTCACCTTTCTCACATTATCCACGGGTAATCTCATTTTGCTTTTTATTTTGAAGTTTATCCAGATCCAGATATCAGAAAAAACTCTGACTGTATCCTGCACTGATTCTATTAAACCGGGTCCTGTATCAAATCACAGCCTGAGTCTGGCACAACTACTCAGACCATATCCGGCCGATATACTGGAAGTGATTAAATAAAGATTTGCAGAGTGAGGGAACTTGAGCTCTTTACACTGAGTGAGATCATTCGGCTCGCCTCACCCATCAGAACTGACTCCTTTCTTCATAACAGAGAACAAGAAGTAGCCCTCATTGTACTTGATTCTTTGTGTTACTTTATGCTCCTGTTGATGCTGAACCATGAAACGTTTCACAATAAATAAATAAAGGTCAGAATGTTTGACTGTACTGAATTAAAAGATTACACTCAAAATATATATCATATAAAATGTATTAAATAAATTGTGAAATACAGTATCTTATAAGAACATTAAATTAATAAGCAAATAAATAAATAAACGTATATGAACAAACTCGAGGGTGACTCGCTTCCTCTTAAGCTACTTTTACATGGGCACTTGTGCCAGAACAACTTGCGCCCTGTGCCTTGCCTTGGTGCAACTGTCTGTGCAAAAACACTTTGTTCCAGTGCAACTTGACACCGGTGGGTGCAACTTGCTGCACCTTTCGAAGTGGCGTAAGTTGTTTCAGAACATCTCATTCCCAGTTCAACTTGCCATCTGAACACAATCAGTGACAGATACAAGGGTGTACACGTATGCAGTAGCGTCCATCGTGAAATTAGGCAATTTCTTTTGATTTTGGTTTTTATTGTGATATACTGTATTAATCCCGCAAGGGAAATTATTGCCTCCGCATTTAACCCATCCATAGTGAACACACACACACACACACACACACGTAAACAGTGAGCACACACACACACACACACACACACACACACACACATGGAGCAGTGGGCTACCATACATTGGGACGCCCGGAGAGTAGTTGGGGGTTCGGTGCTTTGCTCAAGGGCACTTCAGCCATGAAGGTGGAGGAAGGGAAGGTGCAGCTCACTCCCCCACCCCCACACATTATTTCACAGGCATTCATGGCAGATGGGCGGTACTTCTCCAGTGGTTTCTTGCGTCTAGCTGCCGGTTTGCTACTGATTTGAGAGTGACGGTGTAAATAAGTAGGAAAGTAGGTGCAACTTGCTCTGGGTGTAAGTTCTAACAGGGGCAACTTGTTCCTGTTGTCTGTTTGAATGCAGCTAAAATTTCAAATCAACTACAATTAGCTTACATTTACTGCATTTGGTAGACACTTTTATGCAGACCGACCTAGTTTTTATCTTATTTATACAGCTGAGTAGTTGAGAGTTAAGGCCCTTGCTCAAGGGCCCAACAGTGTTAGCTTGGTGGTTGCAGGGCTTGAACCTCCCAACCTGCTGATCAGTAACCCAGAGCTTTAACCACTGAACCACCATTGCCACCACTGCCCTAAGTTACTCATATTATCTGGAGGTGTAAATGACCAGTGAAGACATGACTGGGGCAGAGATGACCAGTGGAACTAAGGGACTGTGACACACTTTTTTTCAACCTGCTGCACACCATTATCTTTATTCTTTACAGCATTAAACACAGCCTTATCCATAGGGACTTACCGAAGTGCTTTGTAGTCTCCATCAAAACTATAATCTCATGTAGCCACAAACAGATCAATTTCTAAGAATAATATCAAGGTGAATCCTACAGAGAGGAGTTAGTACAGTGAGTTGGTACAGCAATAAACCACACATCAATGTTTTTTAGTACTCCAGTTTAGCTAAGAGGTGGGTCTTCAGCCTCTATTTGAAGACGGCCACTGAGTCAGCACTTCAGACAGCCAGGGGAAGTTAATTGATATCTTGATGCATGTCTCTTGAGGGATGGGGGGCCAATTTGAGCTGTGCAAGAGGTTTGAAGGTAAAGTGGTACTAAGCGGCATTTGGTAAGTGCCTTAAGATGGCTTTCTAGACAAGCATCAGCAGGTGCAAATGTCAGATTGTGCACAAACTGTTAGATGACAAGGAATTAAAGAAAAACATTACTGGCCGTTGTGGAGAAACATCCTGGTTCCTCCATAATAGTGTAAAGGAAATCTGTATGGATGAGTCAGGTTATCAATATGGAGAGAAAGCAAGTGTTTCAGAATGACCCCAGGATTGCATGTGCATTCAGATGGCTCCCAGAATTCTTCAGACCATGAGATCTTGGGAAGTGCAGTGTTTAGCACTGTTGCCCTGCAACAAGAAGGTCCTAGGTACAAACCTCACAACCAGTGTGAGTGCAAATGGTTGTTCGTCTTATTGCATCCCATAATGGATTGGTAACTTGTTTAGGGTGTATCCTGCCAGTCACCCAAAGTCAGCTAGGATTGACTCTGGCTTCCCCTGTGATGATGATGGATAAGCGGTTGGATGGATCTTGACTTGGGGCTGTATCTACAAGAAAGCATTACTAATGATGAGTATGCACAATGAGTAACCCTTTGCAGAAAAATGAGCATATAAAAGAGAGAATGAGTTGAGTGTCATCAGCAAAACAATGGTATGAAGTGGAACTGACCGTGCGCATACACAGAGACAATAGAAAAGGGCCAAGCACAGAGCCCTGTGGGACACTAGCCAGAATCTACATGGAGCAGACTTGACCATCCTTCGAGGTAAGAAGCAGACCACTACCATGCAGTGTTATTATTTCCAAGACTACTGTGGACATAGAACAGGAAAATCTTGTGATTAAGGATTTTGAAGGCTGCTGAGAGTTCAAGAATGGTGAGGACTTATGATAGTTTGATGACGGCCATACCAAGGCTGCGGGACTGAACATATAGTACCTGTGTTTTCATTGCAAATAGGACCATAAAGAGCAATTAGGTTAAGCTCATTTTCTTTCTAGTATTCTCTCCAAGGGAATTCTACTGCAAAAAGATTGTTGGAAAGTTGTGCTGGGTTCGAGTCCGGGGCTCAGTGAGGACATTTCTGTGTAGAGTTTGCATGTTCTTACAGTTCGTGTTTGGGTTTCTTCCAGGTCCTCTGGTCTCCTCCTACAGTCCAAAGACATGCACATTAGGCTAACCGGCTGTTCCAAGTTGCCCAAATTGTGTGTGTTGGCTCTAGCGAGCTGTTCAGGTTGTACCCTGGCTTCTCTGAGAGTCAGCTGAGATAGGCTCCAGCCTCCTGTGACCCTAGTAGGATTAAGCAGTTTGGGCAAATAAATGAAGGAACGAAAGTAGTGCAGTGTAATGTGGTACATTTGCATGCTATAAATTTTGTCCATCGTCCAGGTCCCTTTTTGGCTTCTCTTAAAAGCCTACTGAGTGCATCCTTCTTTTCAAGTGCATTCTTCTTTTCAAGTGCATACTGCTTTTCATGTACTAATAGTATAGAAGTATGAGTATTTGGACACAGCCTATGACTTTGGTGCTGCAACCCGGATGCTTGTTACATCCGCATATACTGTACACAGGATCTTGCTTTCCTGCTCCACACTGTACTGGAGGCTAAAGAGAAAGAAGAACTGAGATTTTTTACCCCCACATTTTTCTCCCATAATTTTAGTCGTATCCAATTCTCACCCGTAAAGTATTGCCTTCCCTATCACACGACCACCACCAACCAGGGAGCGGCGTAAGCATGAACATGTCCCCTCCGTGACATGCAATGCTGCCACCCGCCTCTTTTCAAACTGCTGCGCATGCGTATTTGGGGCGGCCTAACAGGAAAAGCGATATCCACCCCCTTGTACGAATGAGCTCACAGGCGCCCATGATTGGCTGGTGATCGCTGTGAGTGACAGGGAAGTGAGTGTATGCCATCCTTCCCTCTCTCCCGTGAGAGCTTGGCCATAGACTCATGGTCACGGATGGCTGTGGCATCAACTCGGATTCAAACTTGCGATCTCTGGGTTGATAGTCACACACCTTGTCGATGCGCCACTCAGGAGCCCCAGGATTGAGATTTTAATATCAATATCACCCATGAGGTCCATTTCGGAGGAGCCTGCCTAGGTACCTGCCTACGTGTTTGGACAGAGATATTGTCATCCTCAAATCCTCACACAGAGTATTTGTGTGTGTGTGTGTGTGTGTGTGTTGTGTGTGTGTGTGTGTGTGTGTGTGTGTGTGTAAAGAAGTCTCAGGAATTTCCTTGTGCAGCACTTCTTCCATGTAAACAGTGTTAATAATAGCTTCTCTAACGCAAGACGCTTCTCGGTTACACACACACACACACACACACACACACACACACACACATACACACACACGCACGCACACACACAGTCTATATACAGGAGTGGAGACTGATAGGTCTAGCAGGCAATTCAACAACTTGTACACGTACGTACGTGCGTGCGTGCACACACACACACACACACACGCACACACACAACAGTGGTGTGTGTGCAAGGATGACGCGGTTTCTTGGTGTGTTTCGACGCCTTCTGTCTCGTGGTGATAAAGCAGAGGAAGAAGATGAAGAGGAGGGCACAAAGAAGAGTGACCCCTCTGAATCTGGTCAGACACACACACACACATACACACACACACACACACACACACACACACAATTTATATACTTATCGCTATTATCCATGCAATCTAAAAATAAGGCATATTTAATATTGTTTTAAATTCAGTATTTCTTGGTAACTATCACACCTGCTATCTTCACTTAGCCATGAATACATTTATTTATTACATCAACACCTACAGAAACAGTATTTAGAGTTAATTGGCATGATGTCCGCACCTTGTTGTAATGCTAATTACTTAACCAAGCATAAAGATACGCAAACAAACTTAAAGTTAATTTTATTTTAATCCAACACCCATCGATGACCTCGGTGTCTGCAGTGTAGAGAACCATGTGGGTAAATCTGGTTTGTGAAATATTATCTATGAGGTCATCTTGGATTAAAGACCCTGAGAGAGGCCCCAACATGCTAGTTAGCATTAGCATACGGCTACGGCTTTGTGAAGATTTGGGCAAGAAACATTTAAGGGTGGTTGGGTGATAGTATAGTGGCTATCACATTCGCCTCACAGCAAGAAGGTCCTGGGTTCGAGTCCTGGGCTTAGCGAGGGTGTCTCTTTGTGGAGTTTGAATGTTCACATGATGATGCTTGAATTTAGATACCAGAATTGACTAACCTCAGGTGATGAGTCAGACTGTGATGTGGTCGATGTTAAAATCATCTCTCTCTGTCTCTCTTTTTTTTTTTTTGGTTTACTCTTGGCGACTCTATTCTCAAAGAGTTCTTTTTGGCAGATTCTTTTTTTTTTACAGGGTAAGTTGCCAGGTGGCAACTTAGGTTCCCTAACCCTCCACAGCACCTGGCATTCTCAAGCTGTCTCCCATCCAAGTACTAACCAGGCCAAGACCCTGATTAGATTTCGAGATCAGACGGGATTATGTGTTCATAAGGTGGAGGGTCATTTCCCATTAGGAAAATATAATTCCCTAATATTTCACTGGAATGTTGGCATTTAAATTTCATTCTAGAATATTTAAAGAAGGTGTAATGCAGGTCCGCGATGTTTATCTGTACAGTGTGCCAAATATTTGTTTGTTTATGATAATAAGTGGGTGTGGGCTAAACTGGGAGTAATTTTATTTTTAGTTATTTTTGTACATGTATTTTATTGTTTTTGCAGCACCGTGGCGTGGTGGCTAGCATGTCCACATCACAGCAAGAAGGTCTTGGGTTTGAGTCCCAGGCTCTGTTTGCATATTTTCCCTGTGCTTGGGTGGGTTTTTCCTCTGGTTGCTCCAGTTTCTTCACACAATACAAAGACATTAACATAAGGCTAATTGGCTGTTCCAAATTGGCCCTAGGTATGAGGTGTTGTGTTATAAGTGTGTTGTTCTGTGTTGGACTGGCGGTAGGTTCCAGCCTCCCTGTGACCGTAGTAGGATTAAATGGTTCGGCTAATGGATGGATGGAATTTTTTATCAGGATTGTTTTTCTCGTATTTTTTATTTCGAGAAGCTTCCAAAAAGTTTGCAGGACACGGTGTTTCAGAGAGTCCAAATGACGTCCTTCAAGCACATTTTATCATAATAGGTCAATAGAAATTTTAATACAAAAAAAATTACATTTTTATTTTTATTTAAGAACTTGGAATCAGCTATCCAAGATAACAGGGGTGGCACAGGGAGGAGTGTTTGGGGATAAAGTGAGAGAGGACAGAATAAGATGGTTTGGACTTGTGCAGAGGAGGGATGAAGGGTATATTGGTGGAAGAATGTTGAAGATGGAACTGCCAAGTAGGAGAAGAGGAAGGATAAAGGAAATTAAAGAATGGTGAGGGAGGACAAGCAGGTCATTGGTGTGACAGAGAAGCATGCAGAGGACAGAGCGGGATGGAGAAGGATGATCCGCTGTAGCGCCCCCAGACATTCCAGTCCTGATGCTCAACTTCAGTCTCAACCAAATTTCATATGAATCTTTGTGGTAAAGAAAGAAAGAAAGAAAGAAATACTGTGTATATTGTTCCGTGGCAGTGTGAGGATTCTCACAGCATTATTATTAAGGTTTCTATGTGCTTTCTGTGAACGCCATGACCCAGAGAGTGATAGAGAAAGAGAGAGAGAGAGAGAGAGAGAGATAGCTCACTGATACCCATCTACACACACAGCATGCTCGCAGCGCCCCCTTTTAGTGATGTATTTCCCCTTGATTTTTTGTTATAGTTGCTGTGAAAGCGCTGCGAAAAGTGAACCTGGAGCTCTGTTTTTGTTTAGAACACATTATCTATTAAATTCCAGTGTGACTGTAGCCTGTGACGCTAAGATCTTATATAGATCGTTGATCTTTGATACGTGAGAACTGTGGCTGGGACTACTGTGGCCATTCCAGCAGACATTGGAGGTGGTCTGTCACAAATATAAGTGGAGGAAATATGCAAATACAGACACAGTAGCAGGTAAAAAAAAACAACGTCCCACGGCAAATTTCAACACGACCAAAAGGGTTATGACTTTTTAACATTTTTCAAAATTTTAATTTTCCTAATGTTGCACTTGATGAACGTTTGCCTATACATTAGTTTTTTGATGTTGTTTTCTTTTGGTTATGAAAAAACCTCCCGCACCCAACATTATTTCATTTTTGCTGTACACAAGCAGTGACGGCCTGAGTGGGCTTCCGCAGCGGTATCAGTAGCAGCTTTTGTTTTGTTGTCAGTGTTGCCGTTTTGCTGCTATCTATAAATTGAAGTGTCCTACGGCTTTAAAATGTTTTTCCACCCATTGGATAAAGGACCGATATGACTCGCTCAAGTGTGATGGCTGAGCGAGCCGTGAAGTTAATGGAAGAGCTTCACAGCACTTGCAAAACTGACAAATGCCTTGATAGCAAGTTCATAAACAGTAATTCACAAATTTAAAACCCTTTTATAAAGTTGAATGTGTGCTATATTCATTTGCGAATAAAGACCTTCGTAAACGGTGCCACCACAGGCTTTTATATTTGAAAAAAGTCATAACCCTAACGACCAACCTTTCTATGAATGGATGCCTCACCCCACAGGATTTCAAGGTAGCTCCCTGGCTGTCAAGTATTTTGACAGAAGTGCCCGGAAACCTAACGGGATAATACCGGTTGACCCCCGGATGTCAGAAATCCATTGTGAAATATTTCCAGCAATATGAGACTGACCTGCGTACATTCAACTGTGATATTTCTTGCTATTCAAAAGTTTGCTGTGCTGCACTGCTACACCAATCATGTAGTGGATGCTGGTATAGTCCAAACACCATGTGACCATCATTCTTTAGTTTTATCACTATACTTTGGTTCAGTATGTTTAGTGTATAATCAGTGCACTTACAAGATGTTTACTAGATCTATAACCTTCCTCTGCTGAGTACTCTGTGGTGGGATGAAATCACTCTCACTCGTTAAATATTCATTAATTTTCCTCGCTCAGCCCAGAAAAAAAAATCCATGGAGCCCTGGAGCCAATAATTAGCGTTTGGGATGCAGCCTTAAACTGTAAAAAAACCTTAAATGTTAGGGTGGCACAGTGGTGTAGTGGTTAGCATGTCCGCCTCATAGCAAGAAGCTCCTGGGTTCGAGTCCCGGGCTCGGGGAGGGCATTTCTGTGTGGAGTTTGCATGTTCTCCTTGTCCTTGTGTGGGTTTCCTCTAGGTATTCCAGTTTCCTCCTGCAGTCTAAGGACATGCACATTAGGCTGTTAACGTGATATAATTGGCTGTTCCAGATTGCCCCTAGGTGTAAGTGTGACTGATTGTGTGTGTTGTCCCTGCAGAGGACTGGCGAGCTGTTCAGGGTGTACCCCACCTTCACCCAGAGTTGGCTGAGATAGGCTCCAGCCTAGAGGCTGACATTTTTTCGGGAATCCCACGGGTCACTGGATTCCCACTGGTTTCCCGCGGGATGAGAGTCAACTTTACTATTAATCACGTGATTGGGACGGTACAGGATAAAAAAGTTAACGGGAGCAGACGGGAGCGGGAATAGGACAAAAAAACTAAACAAAAAAAACATAGGACAGGTGCGGCCATTTTGTAGTTTTCTTTCAATAAGTCTACACTGTAACGCAAGTCAAAAGAACTACATGGCCCAGAAGTCCAGGCCCGTAGTGAGGGGGGTTCGAACGAACCGCCCAAATTCTGCCTAAAGGTCCGCCTAGATGACCCTACAGTTTTTTTCACCGATTCGCCAGTTGAATGAAAACAGTAAACACCTGTGGAGAGCTTCAGTACCTCACTCAGCGAATACTGACGTCATACTGGCAGCCAGCCAGGATTGCTAGATGGAATAAAGGCGCTAGCGGTGGAATCAGGGACCAGATTCAGTCCGGCAAGTCAGCGAGTGACGTCACTACACCTGTTGTTATTGGTGTTCCGGGGCGCTCACGAGGGATGCAGCACAACAGAATGAGCAGTTAGTTTTTCAGGTATTTTCATCAACATTTCAGCCTCTTTCGTTTATATTACCAGGGTACGTTATGAATTATATCACCGGTTATAAACACAGCATATTGAATGTGGAGCTGTGTACAGTTAGAGGGTGTATTTTGTTGTGTTTAGCTCATGTGAACTGGAGCTCCGAGGAAGTTTTCCGATCCTAACAGCTAGCATGCCGGTCAGGCGTCTATAGAGCTGCATTCCCTGGTTAAACAGAGCAGGTATTTAGTGCTATTTCATTTCACAAAAAATCATTTGTATTTATTTTTTATAGGGTTCTACACTGACCAATGACAGTTGTAAAGCTTCAGCCACAACCTTGTTGAAATATCAGCACTTCAGACAAAATGGCTATGATAAAGTGTCTGTGCTGTGTGTGTAGATAGTTATCATTCCCCTGTGGTTTTAAAGCATTCAGAATCGTTTTACCCACTATCAAAGCCCCAAATTGTGGGCGATGTCTGTAAATTTGTGGCTCTAAGCATTATCTTATGATAAATATTCTAAAAAGACTGGGAGTGTTGTTGCATATGATCATGCTCTATTTATTAGATATGTGTTGAAATGTCACAGTATCAAAAGAAGTTATAGCCCCTTTTCATGACAGTTTTTCTGCCTTAATAGGTCCTTCCTTTTAGTTTTCTTTTCTTTACTTATAGTGATATTCAGGAGTCGACATCTGAAAGGACATACAGTAACAGGATCATTGGTAGATGTGAACTTTGTGCTTTGCAAACAAACATAGCTGGACTGGACAGACTGATATCTGTAGCAGGTTGTTGTACCTGTTGTAGCAGAAATTGGCTTTAGTGTTTGAGTACTGGTAGTTATTGTACCTGTTTGTTGCTCTGCTAAGAAAACCATAAAGCAAGTGCTGTAACATTCTGTTAATAAAAAAACATCCCTCTACATGCTGCTCAAAGTAAAGGCACTGTACAGGTATATATTTTATTAGTAAAAAATTTATAACCAAAAGTCATTTTTAACTTTAATCAGGAGCTTCAGGGGGACTTCCTAACCCTAACCCTAAAGCATCCCCTC
>JBCNYH010000026.1:27762295-27773427 GCA_039654325.1 Tandanus tandanus
GTGTGTGTGTGTGTGTGTGTGTGTGTGTGTGTGTGTGAGAGAGAGAGAGAGAGAGAGAGAGAGAGAGAGAGAAATCAGCTGGTGTTTTTCTGCAGTGTTAGAGTGATAATTATCTTTGAATATCTGAGTGATAATGAAGTTATACAGAGGTGTGTGTGTGTGTGTGTGTGTGTGTGTGTGTGTGTGTGTGTGTGTGTGTGAAGTTTATATCAACATTTATAGACTTTTAATCAAAAACTGTCTTTACAGTTTTATTTTTTCTGTCAGCTGCAAAAAAAAAAGTGATAGTGATTCAACACGGAGTGTGTGTGTGTGTATATGTGTGTGTCTGCGTGTGTGAGTCATACCTGCAGTAATGCACTCAGTTTTTTTTATTTGTGCTCTCTCTCTCTCTCTCTCTCTCTCTCTCACACACACTCACTCAGGATCTATTTACGCCAGAGTGTAAGTTTAAGGAGAGCGTGTTTGAGAACTACTACGTGATCTACTCGTCCACTCTGTATCGTCAGCACGAGAGCGGGCGTGCCTGGTTCCTCGGCCTCAGCAAAGACGGCATCATCATGAAGGGGAACCGCGTCAAGAAAACCAAACCTTGCTCACACTTCGTCCCTAGACCTATTGAGGGTAAGCACACACACACACACACACACACACACACACACACACACACACACACACGCACTCTGACCCTAATACACACAATCACAGGTTCCGGAAGTCTTATTTTATTCCACAATCTTGTGTCTGTCTCTGTCCCCACAGTGTGTATGTACAAGGAGCCGTCGCTGCATGAGTTAGAAGAGAAGCAGCGCAGCCGGAAAGACTCAGGGACTCTGAGCATGAACGGAGGGAATCAGCCGAACCCGGACTCGACTGAGCAGGACGGCTCATAGCTGCTCACTCACAGCCTCACAAACTCACACACACACACACACACACACACACACACACACACACACACACACACACATAAATATATATCGCACCTCACAGAGTTCACACCTCAACAGGAGAAAAATCACCCAACAAGAAAAAGCAGATTGAAATCTGCAATCCTGTGAATGTCTCAGAAAGAAAAGAAAAAAAAAGAGAAAAGAAAAGAAAAGAAAAATCCTGTATTTCAAATCAGGACATTTTATGCAAAGCCTGCTGAGTGTGTGTGTGTGTGTGTGTGTGTGTGTGTGTGTGTGTGTGTGTGTGTGTGTTATATCTTGGACACGAAACGGAAATGCTGTGTGTTTGTGTGTGTGTGTGTGTGTGTGTGTGTGTGTAAGTTGAAGCTTTAAAGCCATGTACCAATCCTCATGTCAATTTATGAATGCAAAAGCACCTTCATGCGCTTCTTTCTGTTTGTTTCTGTGTGTGTGTGTGTGGGTGTGTGTGTGTGTGTGCTGCTCTGATCATCATTATCGATTGTCAGTCTCAGATTCTGCTCTCCAATTGGCTTGAGTAGTGACCGGTCATCGCGCTGTATTCAGCTCATGTGCTACGTCGTGATCTCAGTGGATTTCGAATTGTCGTCATCTCGGAAGAAATAACGCATTTCTACTTAACATACTCGTATTTAGCTTTCCAGAATATTAAGCATGTCGTTAGACGGTGGCGTTTCCCAATCACGCTAGTGGCGCTTGCAGATGTGGCCTTTTCCAGATTATTTATTTGATGGTTTATTTATTTTTGAAGCTCACGAAACCAGAACACATAGCCATGAGGTCACTGCACGACTCGCAATATACACACATTTCATACTAAACTTTGCGCTAATTTTATTTTCAGATTAGCAGCGCAAGCTAGCTGTTCTAGCTACGTACAATCACCAGAGGCATTGACGATCTTTGCTTCTTCCTTCCAAACCTTATTGATAAACATATGATATGACAATATGGATTAAATAATGAGCTAACATCATGAGCAGGGATCGAAAGAAAAGTCAGGAAGAACATATGAAATGTAGAATTCGTCAGAGGAATGATTTTGATGTTTAACGTGTTGAATCTAATTTGTGCAGAATTGAGCAAAGCTCAATAGTTGTGCTGTTACTTTACTATGGAGCCCCGATTGGTCATTTTTACCTCCACCAAGGTTGTTTTAGTCGGCTGTTTGTTTGTTTGTTAGCAACTTTATGCTAAACGTTATGAGTGTATTTTAATGATTTTTTAGGAGGGGTGGAGTACAGCCCAAAATAACACCCCATTAGATTTTGGAGTTGATCCGGATCAAATTCTGGATGCAGGATTTGTTTTAAACGATTCTTGAAGATTGTGAGATAGGATGATTTTTTGGAAGTGTGATATTCCTGCAGGCCCAGCAGGAGGTGCTGTCTACTGCTATTTTCTGAGGTTTGCGCACTCCTAGCGCTCTTGTTTAAATCTACCCTTGTGTTCCCTTGCAATACTTTTTATGTTCTTTTGCAATAATCCTAACTGTAACGGTTATTGCGAGGGAACGCAAAAGTAGCTAAAAACAAATACCCAATATGAACCTTAGAGGGTGTCATACTTTGCTGCTTACCTTGTGTGAATGTAAGGTAAGAAACTACAAGTGATGTAAAAAGGTAACTACAGTACAGTAATTTTGCCCTGTGATGGCCTGGTGAGCTGTCCAGGGTGTGCACCAGCCTCCTTGTGACCCTAATTAGGATTAAGTGGTTCAGAAAATGAATGAATAAATGAGTACAGTAATTTGATGGTTATGCAGCCCCCTAGTGGGCAGTGGCAGAACTGCAGGTTGGTATTGTAAAGGCTCACTCAGGAAACCCTCAGCACTTTCTGTCAAAATATGCTTTCTGTGGCAGGGGTACCATAATGGGCATTGCATCATGGGTATGTTGGAGTCGGTACTACTTTTTGATATCTGGGACAGGGGTAAGGGCATTCAGGTCCCTCGGCTATTCTGGCGGTTTCTGCTATCCCTGATTAATTCCCCGAGTGGCTGCCATTTTGCTTCTCGGGATACCTGTTGTTTATAAATTAATAAATTAGCTTAGTATTCATCTAGCTCAAACAACGTGATTCTTTTTTGTCTTGAAATGTTTTCTTTAATGTCTAGATTTGTATACCAGAAGCCAAAAGAACATGTTAATTATAACGCACTACTTCTTGGTTCGGTTGCATAAAAACTGGTGCACCCCCTGCCACATACATATAGCTGTACTCCAAAATGGTGCCCAATGCACCCAAGACTATTTTCGAGTTTTGGAGACCACGGAAAATAGCCGAGGGAGTCTCGAATACTTTTAAGAAATTGCCGAATGGAGCCTGATTTATTTGAGTTGCGGACGAAGGGTTTTGATTTGATTATGAGCAGATGATTGTTATGCATGTTAATAGAGGTAGTCGAAAGCCGTGCTGCAGCATGCGTTGGCCTGTCGGCTTTTGTTACCAAAGCGGGTTGTTGCGTTAGCGGTGTCGTCGGGGGTTCTGGACTGCATGCTGTAAGAACTCTGGTGTGTTTCATTTATTATTAAAAAAAAAAAAAAATCGATGCATTTTGAAAATGCTTTTCTGCACTTTTAAGCCTCGTTATCACTTTTCTTCACATTCTGTGAAAATACTTCAAGCTAAGCTTTAAATACTGCAGTTACGTTGCCTTGTTTAAATTCATGGAGAAGAGGTCTAATCTCTATCACATCTCAGTATCTGATCTATATCTGTCTGGGTATTTTCTTTCTGTCTGAGTCCACTATAACCCATCTCTCTGTCTCTGTCTTCTGCTTATTTGTAAAATCTTTCTTTCTGATTCGGTCTCTCTAGATCTAATCTCTGTCTCCTCTTGTACTCTGTCATGTTTATACCTAATTCCTCACCACCTGATCTCTGTTTCTAATCTCGTCCTCTCTCCAGATACGATCTCTCTGTTTATAACCATTGGATGATGTTTCTCATTGACTTTTCTTGCCTTTGTCTAATCTCATTGTCCATTCTTTTTTACTTCAGTTATAAACAGAGGGATCGTATCTGGATAGAGGACGAGATTAGAAACAGAGATCAGATGGTGAGAAATTAGGAATTAGGATCATTGCCGAAGTTTCGATATATAACTGTCTGATATCTCTGCATATATCTTCTCATGTTTTCGATGCAAGGCCTCTTTAAAGCTGATCTAAATAGATAACTATTGCTCCATCAGATTCTTCTGTCCCATCCCATTCTGTCCTGTTTGTCCTTCCATGACGGTTAGATTAGATGTTATCGGGATATCACTGCTTCTAATCTCTACACACTGCACCCTTCTGCTTTTCTGATCTCTGGGTCTAATTTCTGGACATTTCGAATGCTTCCTCTTGGAGTCTATGATTCTAGAATGTTGGTCTATAGTCGTCCAAATTCATTGCACCTTGTCTAACCTAGTCTTGATCAGATCTCAAACAGATGAGTGTCTATGAATCTAATGACAAATGAGATCATGAAATATTAGATTAGACAAAGTCCCATGATCCCTTTTGTCTAATCTCACACAAGGAGAACAGACATGTGGCTCTTTATTTGCACTTGGACCCATTTGCACATGTAACATTAAAAATCTAAATTTTTAAAAATCTCCACGCAATTGTATGTCCGACTTAATAACTGTTTAAAGTGTAAGTCAAAATAATAGTAAAGACAATTTTAATATATTACAAAGCACCACCGCTTTATTATTATTTTTTTACTTTATTCATACTAAAATTGCAGATTTTCCGGCAGGAAAGTCAGACATATCTGGTCAAGTTCAGTTACCGGCTTCACAAATATTACATTCGTTCTACTGTTTTGGATTATAAAAAAAGTAACTTTGGAGTGTGAAAAGGATGTTTAATGTGTGTTTTTTGCTAATTTTGTTATATTTTGACACAAAAAATTGCCTTTTTGATGAGATGGGCCTCTGAACGTAACGTCTGTCAAGATCCATATATTTGATACTTGGCTTGAGTAAACGGGACAGAAGGTAGCATTGGTTGCACTCAGTAAAAGAATTGTCCTAAAAAATCCATACAGGTGGTTCTATCAACATGAATAAAACACGGGTGAAATGTCTGTCAACCCAATTACATGTTACATTCATTTATAAATCGGTTCACACATCAGTGAGAGAAAAAAACCCTGAAGTCAAGACCGAGTCTCATGAATATTTATTACTTCTGGACATGCTCAGTGGATACTTTCCCAACTTCCTTGATTTTAGCCACAGATGACGTGACGTGTCCGTCAGTGTTACGTGACATTAATTTAAAGTGGCTTTAGAATTTATTCTGTGGATAATATTATCTTTTAATAAACATTACTGTTTTCTTTAGAGTCCTGACTTTGTAAATTGAGAAGAATTTTGATTGTTTTTATGGTTTAAAATATTTTTTAATAAATGTAGAATGTACCCAGAATGTACCCAAGACCAAATAATGAGCCATGTCCAGGATCAGACACCCAGACCTCATAGTGTCACTGCCTGATGTTTAGTACTTTAGTATCCGATCTCACTGTCTGATTTCGAATGATTGTAAACACTCTATCCAGAGTGCGTCTTCCTGCCAAAAGCACAAACTGCCCTTTAGACACCCCCAATGCACGCACAACACACACACACAAACACACACACACACACACACACACACACACACACACACACACACTACGCTTGAATCTGATTTGCCACTGAGGTCACGGCCCGCCATCTTGTTGGTCAGATAAAAGTGTCAATCAGCAGCTCTTAGCCAGTAGGGGGTGAATGTATTTGAGAAGTCTTCCATTAGGAGAGCAGCACCAGCATCACTTGCACAGGTCAGAGGTCAGGCGTTATCGAGGGCGGTTAAATAAAGATGTCCACCTGGGTTTTAAATTATTTTCGACTGCCTGAAGCTGACGACTGTCTGTTTGCAAAAACAAACAAACAAGCAAACAAACAAAATAAAAAAACAATGTTAATTTCATTAATTAGTGTTTGCACTTTAATTATATGTTTTGTGTGTGTGTGTGTGTGTGTGTGTGTGTGTGTGTGTGTGTGTGTGTGTGTGTTTGTGCATGACGCTGACCATCAGGAAGACCAGATCATTTACATTAAAATACTGAAACCTGCATGTGTTAGCAGTGTTTCCTTATACACCCACCACCACCACACAAACAAAACACAGTTAGTTTACTAGCTAGGTTTTCTTTTCTAGCTTACTAACTAGCAAATACAGACTTCAAATTCTCAGTAGTAAGAATTTTACATTAAAAATCATGTTCATCTTAATTTTAGCCACTCTTTGAAGCATTTACACATACATAAGCAGCTAGCTAACAAAGTAAACAATTGCTATGCATCTTTCAGGGTATATTAGCTAGCATTTTATTAGCTAGTTGACACTGGAATGTTAGCAGTCAGATTTGTATTTTAAAACCATTTCATATCTAAATTCATCCTGATTTGCTGTGTTTGAGGGTTTACCTTCACTACACATAAAGGTTTAAGGGTAGTAAAGACTAGCAGAATGTAGCTAGCAGTGCATTTCTTTTATTGATGAATGTTTTCTGACTAAGGAAAATTCACAGTTCTTAATTCCTATCATAAATGAATATTGACCGTACAAATAAGTACACTTATAATATATATGAAAATAATATATAATATAGGAAAATACCTCTTGCCAGCAAAATGCACAGAGTCGGCTGAGATGGGCGCCAGCCTCCCCGTGACCCTAATTAGGATTAACCGCTTCAGAAAAGTAATGAATTAAGAAAGCTACATGTGTACACTAGCTTCGTTCATGCTAGTGCAAGAGACCAACCCCAAAAGAAACTTTTTTTTTTGAGCCAAAAATGGATGACTTTACATCCTGTAAACCATCCCATAAATCAGAGTGTTTTCAATTTACCCGCATTTGGGAAATTGAGGTCTTATTCTAGCTTTAGCCTCATTCCTAAATTTAAAAAAATGAGCCACTGTGATACAGTACAGAGTAGAAACTTTACTTTTTCCAGAGGTTTGGATCCAGTTTCCTTCCAGTTAGAATTCAAGATGCCCCCCTCGTTTTAGGGTGTTTTTAGCTAATTAGCCACATCAATCCCCTGTTTTCTGAACGTTCCACCAAACATGGAACATGGAATCTCTGGGATTCGTTGGTAATTTGAAGGTGAAATTAGAGTTGGGTGTTTTCAACTAGTGGGATGATGATCAGGTGAGAGTGGGCCCCCTGTTTGATTTAAAGAACACGGATCTATCAAAGTGTTAACACATGTTTGTGGAAGTGTATCATGGCACCAACAAAGGAGATTTCTGAGGAAAAAGGATGTTGATGCTCATCAGGCTGGAAAAGGTTACAAAACCATCTCTAAAGGGTTTGGACTGCGCCCGTCCACAGTAAGACGGACTCTGTACAAATATAGGAAATTTAAGATTGTTGTTACCCTCCCCAGGAGTGGTCGACTAAAAGGTCACAAAGGACCCCAGGGAAACTTTAAACCAACTGTAGGCCTCTCTCACATTGGCTAAAGTTAATGTTCATGAGTCCACCATCAGGAGTCGACTGAACAACAACGGTGTGCATGGCAGGGTTGCAAGGAGAAAGCCAGTGCTCTCCAAAAAGAACATTGCTGCTCATCTGCAGTTTGCTAAACATCACATGGACAAACCAGAAGGCTATTGGAAAAAATGTCTTGTGGATGAATGAGACCAAAACATTTTTGGTTTGAATGAGAAGTGTTATGTTTGGAGAAACTGAAGACCAGCATAAGAACCTGGTGAAACATGGTGGTGGTAGTATCATGGGTTGGGCATGTTTTGCTGCATCTCGGCCAGGACGGCTTGACATCATTGATGGAACAATGAATTCAGAATTATACCAGGAAATACTAAAGGAAACTATCGGGACATCTATCCATGAACTGCATCTCAAGAGAAAGTGGGTCATGCAGCAAGACAATGATTCTAAGCACACAAGACGTTCTACCAAAGAACGGTTAAAGAAAAATAAAGTTAATGTTTTGAAATTGCTGATGTTGTGGAAGGACCTGAAACGAACAGTTCATGTGAGGAAACCCAACAACATCCCAGAGTTGAAACTGTTCTGTACGGAGGAATGGGCTAAAATTCCTCCAAGTCGATGTGCAGGACTGATCAACAGTTACCGGAAATGTTTAGTTGCAATTATTGCTGCAGAAGGGGGTCCCACCAGATACTGAAATCAAAGATTCACATCCTTTTGCCACTTACAGATATGTAACATTGGATAATTTTTTCTCAATAAATAAATGACCAAGTAAAATATTTTTGTTTCAGAAATGTATAAAATTCTTAAGGGTTCACAAACTTTGAAGCACCACTGAATGCTCTTGTAATCCTCTATATCTATCTCTACACTTACAACAGCATAAATATTAAGAAAATAAAATTAAGTTTACAGTGCAGGGCCCCAGGGCTTCTGCAGTCTACCACAGCGTGTACCCCATCTATGTTTTGAAATTTACGAGGAGGAGAACTGCACAACTGAGAGACACGTCATAATTGTTTGGCTTACTTCGATATCCAGTGATGGTTAAAGCGGCTCATGGAAGAATACCGAGTACTTGTTGGTGGCTTTCCACCATTTAGGAAAATACTTTGAATGAATAATAATGGACATTAGTATATACTACACAGACATGGCGAGATCTGACTGGTTTGTTATCTCAAGATGAAAAATATTATTCAGAGTGGATATTGACTGAAACAAAATGACTGACACTCACGGGTTGTCACTGTCACTTGGAGCAGGTATGATTGCTTTAAATTGGAAACCATGATGAATAAATAAACCATGAAAATTTCATTTTACCTTTCCTTGTGTGTCTGTGTAGAATATAATAAATCACCTTTACTTTTCTGTGTAGTGTATGCTAAACTCTCAGTGGATGTCGCTGAATTGAAAAGTTTCCTCCATGTTCTGTCAGCAACATCCACCTCGCCTCGCCTTTGGTGTCTAATTATTAATTATCCACCCCACATACTTGGAATAACGCTTGTGTCCCGGGCTCAGCGAGGGCATTTCTGTGTGGAGTTTCCATGTTCTCCCTGTACTTGCGTCAGTTTCCTCAAGCTACTCCGGTTTCCTCCCACAGTTCACAGACACGCACATTAGGCTAATTGGCGGTTCCAAATTGCCCCTAGGTGTGAGTGTGAATGGCTGTATGTTCAGGGTGTATGTATGAACTGTTCAGGGTGTACCTCTCACCCAGCGTGGGCTGAGATAGACTCCAGCCTCCCCACGACCCTAGTGAAATAATACATTTATTTGATTTGTACATATGTATCATCTCATCCAAATTAAAGCAAGAGGAGGAACAAAGGAACACACAGAAAGGTTCACACACACACACACACACACACACACACACACACACAGAGAGAGAGAGAGAGAGAGAGAGAGAGAGAGAGAGAGAGAGAGAGAGAGAGAGAGAGAGAGAGTAGGATGGGGAATTGGAGAGAGACTGCATTAGACAACAACACATCTGCTATAAAAACTCCTGACAGAAGCTGTTAACATCACAGCGCGCGCGCGCGCGTGTGTGTGTGTGTGTGTGCGTGAGTGTGAGAAGAGGAACAGCATGACAGTGTGATGAAATAGAAGTCTGCAATCACACTCAGCCATTACTCTAACAGTCTCACACACACACACACACACACACACACTGCTGACTTAGGTCTGATATCCTTACAGTAAATCACGGCTAGGATTTAAGGAAGTATGCATGTGCGCAGGCTTAATTTCTCAACTGTCTGTGCGATGCCTTTAGATCTATATGTGTATATATTTGTGAGCAGCCTTTCAGAACCAGGACGGCAGGTCGACTTACTGTCTTCTGGGGTGTGGTGTCCGTGGGGCCAAGTGATGAATACCGCTGACTTGTGCCCAGTATTCCTGGGATTGCCTCTGGATCCACTACGCACCATTCATGAAGTTCACTAATTAACCCTTTAAGCTCTTGGGCGATAGCAGGTGTGGCTGGCCAAATAAATCAAATACAGCTCTGAAAATATCAGGTCAGTATGTGCCACCCTGGTCTCGATGGATAGGTAAGAATGTACCCAAAGTGTATATTCCTATTCTCAGGCGTAATAACAGTACCAATATTACTGAGTCAATTTTTCTCCCCTAATTTAATCACAGCCAATTCCCACCCTTGAAGTGTTGCCTCCCTATTCCACAATCACCACCATCCAGGAAGGAGCAAGAGCAGGCGTGTGCTTTCTACTTGACATGTGATCCTGCCGCCCGAATCTTTTCGAGCTGCTGCGCATGCATATTCATTAGAGTATTATATTAGTTATACGCCTGAAGACAAAGCCCCCTTGTATGCATGACCTCACAGAGACCCATGATTGGTTGGTGATAGACTTAAATGCCATCCGTTCCTCCCCAGAGAGCTTGGCCTGTCAGCTCCCAAGGGTTCCAGGCACGGATGGCTGGAACGTACGATGACCGGGATGATAACTGGTGTCACAGGAGGCCATCGCAGAGTAAATTTTGATAAGCCTTACTTAAACGTTATTGTAGATTACACCATGGATACACGACACCACGGTAGTAATGATTGCATGTAATAAAATAAAATGTCACACTGCAAATAAATAAATGAATGAATGAATGAATGAATAAATAAATGAATGAATGAATGAATGGATGGATGAATGAATGGATGGATGAATGAATGGATGGATGAATGAATGAACTCTCAGTGTCAATGTCATTAATTAAAAACACTCTCAGCCGACTCTGGGCGAAGGCGGGTACACCCTCAACAGCTCACAGGACTATTGCAGGGCCAACAGACACACACACACACACACACACACACACACACACACACAGACACACACAACCATTTACACTTGCACCTAGGGGCAATTTGGAACAGCCAATTACACCCAATGTGTATGTCTTTGGACTGGGAGGAAACCAGAGTATGCAGACGAAACCCACGCAAGCACTTCTCCCAGCCTGGGACTCGAACCCAGGACCTTCTTGATGCGAGGCGGACCTGCTAACCTGTTAAAATGCAGACAGTGTTTTGCATATTAATTACTTTTAAGCGTAATCCCTCGTGATATGTAAAAAAGTACAGTTCAATTCAATTCAATTCAATTCAGTTTTATTTGTATAGCGCTTTTTACAATTGACATTGTCACAAAGCAGCTTT
>JBCNYH010000026.1:27774996-27785186 GCA_039654325.1 Tandanus tandanus
AAGCTACCTTGGACAGTCTACTTCCTGTTTCCTTCACTTCATGTTTTCATGTGTTGCCTCCCAGTGGATCTTCCATTACTGTCTGATGCACACACACACACACACACACACACACACACACACACACACACACACACACACACACGTAGAGAGGGAGAGAGAGAGAGAGAGAGAGAGAGAGAGAGAGAGAGATCTCCCTGTGCCTCTTATTAAATCATCTCTACCTCAATGAACCCTCTGTTCCTCTAATGCCCCTCTCTCTCTCTCTCTCTCTCTCTCTCCCTTCTCTCTCTCTCTTTTCAGAATGTTCACCTTGGCTTTCTTCATCTGCTCGATGCAGGTGGTTCATGTCACCCTGTTAGAAACCCCGCCCACCAGCCAATTAGGTAAGAGCTTTGATAAGAGAATCATTAATGTGGCCCCTCCCTCTTTCCATCCTGCTCAGCATCATTTGCTAAACTGATGAATTTTTTATTAAGAATCTCTAATCACTACACAAAGCTAAATAAATACCATCACATTTACGCTTTGGACGCGTCCCAATCCACACTTCCTAATCACTACAAAGGCTAAGTAATTACCATCATTATTCCATTCTGGATGTGTCCCAAACCGCATCTTCTCATCATTACAAAGGCTAAAGAAGTACATTACTCCACTCTGGACAGGTCCTAAACCACAAATACATACTCAGTGCAAAGGTTAAATAAATACTAGGGGTGTAAAGATGATTCGTCATAAGGTCGTGATTCGATTCAGTTCATGGGACTAGTTTCAGAATTCAGTGATTCTCGGAATACTTTCGAAGAAATGTTGAATAGAGAAAACAGACTGAAAAGAGTTGTTTTTTTCTTTCTTAATCATAAACAATTCAACCCAACATGCATTTTAATCTGTGTAAAGCTAAATAAATTCAAAATGGCTATGAACAGATGCTTATTATTGTAAATAAAATCTATTACAGTTTCACTGGTCTTAAAACAAACAAACAAATAAATAAATGTATAAACGTTTCCAAACATTGACTGAATACACAAAGCCACAGGCCCAGGTTAAATGAATAATTGGAGCTCTGTAGCAGCACCTAAGGCACCACTGTGACTCGGAATAGAGCTCCAAAGTCGGCTAAAATGCCCGTCTTCCAAAGTGTCTCTCTTTAACTCTGTATGTCACAGAGAAGCTTGGCTGATGTCATTTAAAATCTGCTGGGGAGCTCTTTATAACTGTTATGACATGGTTACATAACCACACACTGTGTTTGTTGGTCACTGCAATCTGACGCTTTTAGCCAGTGTGCTTTATATACACTGCTAATTATTATTTAATTCTGGTGTCCCAAACCACACATCATATTCACTGCAGCATGTAAACATACAGGATACCATCACTTTTCCAGTGTGGACGTGTTCCAAACCCCAAACGTTTATTCAGTCCTAATGTTAAAAAAATATTCATATTAATTAATTTTTTTCAGCAGCAACAGCTTTTGTTTGTATGCATGGTTAATCTAATGCACCTTGCATTATCATAATGCTGTAAGTATACTGTGGTAAAGCCCACCACCTGCTGCGCTACACAAATGATGTGGTCTGTCCAATGGCGACTGTGGAAAGTTTTTTACTTTGTTGTAGCTTGAATGGTTGACTCATGATCTTTGCAGGATCAGAAGCACACATCGGTGGTGGAATAAACTGCCATGTCCAATGTACCATAGACTGCAGTGTAAAACCAGAGAGAAATAAAGTGGGCGTGCATGTTTTCGGGTAGAGGCAGACTAAATCGAGGTGCGATAAAGTGACTAACATGTCTTGTGGGAGTTCAGGATCCCAATGGCCTGTGGCTAGAGGCTCCACCTGTGCCTTTCTGGCATGTCTGCTGGGCATGTGGCTGCAGAAACATTCGCCTGACCTCAGCAGCTTGAACAGACCATGCCTGGGGTAAGAGGTGTCCTTGATAATTTTCTTGGCTCACAAAAGCAATTTGAAAGTAAAGCAACAGTTTTAGCACTTCTGGAAAGTCAGTGGATCTGCTCGCCTTCAAAAGACAATTTATACCTTTTCCTCTGAGGGCATCACTGCCTGGTATGGCAATACCACAACATCCTGTAGAGTACAGGTGCCAAAGTCAAGGCCTGCAGGCCAAAACTGCAGCCCATCAGCTCATTTTATGTAGCCCATGAGTGCTTTCAAAGAATATGATTATTGTACATTCTTTGCATCAACCTTTACCATGAAGCATAATTCATCCTTCCTCTAATTGGTTGCAACCTCACTCACTTAATCACTCACTCACTCGTTTGCTTACTCCTACTAGGGTTGCAGGTAGGCTGGAGCCTATCTCAGCTGACCCTGAGCAAAGGTGGGGTACACTCTAAACAGTTCGCCATGACCTAGGAATTTTTGATTCAGCTATTCAATGGCACCCCGTGGTAGGTTAAGCAGACCCTACGAGCCAACTTGGTGAGTCAGACTGATGTAAGTGTCTTCCTGGGAAGGAAATCTTATCTTACTGATCAGTCTTGTTTAGCATACCATGCTGCTCAGGGGGTTGTGGTCTTGGTTGGAGCAGTTGCCATAGCAGTTTTGAATGTCTTTACATTTGACAATGTGTCCCTTGAAATTACCAAGTTGTCAAAAGTGGTAAAAGTGTTGTCTTCTTTCTTGGATGAGCAGTGAACAAGAGAGACCTTCAATGATGTACACACTGAAGCATTTGAAATCGGCCAATCTTTTGACAGAAGCTTAAGATCTTAAGTGGGTTGCCGTTTCCTTTCTGTTGTCTCCTGCCGTCTGTGTCATGAATGAGACGGTCTTCTTGGCATGGTTGTTGGTACAGTAGATCCCCCACTTCTGCTTCAAAGAGGTTTTCTCCTAACCGTGTGACAGCTCTGTGTTGTCTGCCAGGTGAGTGATGGAGTTGTAGCTTCGGTTGGCCACTCAGATGTTGATATAGCTGGAGGACAGCAGAGGACACAGGAAACAAGACGCTTATACTGGGTTTGTCAAGTCATCAGGACGGTAGTCATTCTGGCATGATGGTTTGTTGGTGTTAGGCACAGGAAGAATGGTTGACCATGTCAAGCATGTGGGGACCACAGACTGAACTAGAGAGATGTATTTAAAAATGGAGGTAAAACACCATGGCTCATGGGTCATCAACCTTCCTGCCACCTACCTCCAAACCCTTCTCATGTGTTGGACAGCTCAATTCGTAGGGATTCTGAAGCCAACCCCAGCTGACTGCAGGCAAGTGATGGGCCACACCCTGTGCAGGCCAGTAATTTCTTGCAATTTGAGGCAACTGGAGTTGGCAGTGACCCTATTTTGCATGTCTTTGGAATGTGAGATGAAACCAGAGTACCAGGAGGAAACCCACACAGGCATGGGGAGAACATACATACTCGGACATACCACCAAGAACCTTCTTGCTGTGAGGCGAGAGAGCTAAACACTGCACCACTGTGCTGTGCCGCCCAACCATGCTTATCTTTTCATATCAAGCAAACCTCTGCAACTTTAAGATCAGATTTCTATAAGGTGGTTATAGCATTAAGACTCTCTGCGCTCTGACTCTTTACAAGGCTGCCAGACTGAAATCAGTCCTTTTAATTGAACGCTGTCTGCGCGTGTGTGATTTTTTTCCCCAAACGTAAGGTTTTGCTCCATATCCTATGGCTAAAACGAAGGAAATAGAGGCTCTTGAAGTTTAGCAAAATTAGGCTCCTTGCTAACAGCGGTTCAATAGATGTGATAAGATCGGTAGACCTCATCTTTCTAAAATGCTTTGATATTTGTAATGGCCTTAATTTCAAAAGAACAATCTGCTAATGCTGCTGAATGAATGTTTAGAGAGTATTGGCATAAACACAAACATATAGGGCAAGCCAAAGTGTTTCTTCAACTACAAGCAAATGATTGGGTTCTGACAGCAGGGAGTACTGTCAGTGGTAGAGGAAGAGAACGAAGCAGAGCCGACAAGGGCGAGTGAAGAGCACAAACCTTCGCCAAGCCAAAAAAATCAAGTACACAGCACCCCCTGCTGGGCCTGCTGTATTACCACACTTCCAGAAAAAAATTGTTCTATCTGATATTGTTAAAGAATTCTTTAAAAAAAATTCCTGAATCCAGAATTTGATTCGGATCATCCCCAAAATCTTAACTTTTTGTGTAATCCTGTTTACGACGAACACAAAGCTAACCAAAAAGTAGAACCTCTTTGTCAGAGGTAATTAACTTGATATAAAAGACAAGAACGTGAATAATGCTGCTTTCAAATGGAACTTGTGAGTTTGTGATTGCGAAGTGGGAATCGTGTACATGAAATACACAAGTGCCACTCAAATTCTTGGCAATGGCGGCATGTGACACATACCGTCCACGTCTAGGCTGTTATCGAAGCCCATATCCTGGAAGTCAGACCAACTGCAACATATTTTTGGCTGTTGAATGATGTCTATAATCGTGGATATTGCTTTTCCCAAATGAAAGATGACAATTGTTTGGAAAATGCTTGAGAAACTAGAGGGGCATTCAAGATCCCCCTGCCAAGCACAAATGAATTATTATAACTTGGCATAGATGTAAAGAAATGTCTCCCCCTAGTGGAAGTCTCCTAAACATTTTGCCCCATAATGGAGAATATAAGAATAGACATTTTTCAGTTTTTCATGAATTGTTTTTACATGATCCCATGCACAAATCACCTCCAAAATGTATTAGTTTGTTTGTTGTACGACACCCTGCTCTAGAAAAAAATATCATCAAAATCCATAGTGGCTAACACGTCCGCCTCACAGCAAGAATGTCCTGGGTTTGATTCCTGGGTTCAGTGAGGGTGTTTCTATGTGGAGTTTACATGTTCTCCCTGTGCTTGCCTGGGTTTCCTTCGGGTACTCCAGTTTCCTCCCACAGTCCAAAGACATACACATTAGGCTAAGTGGCTGTTCCAAATTGCCCCTAAGGTGTGAGTGTAAATGGTTGTGTGTGTTGCCTTGTGATGGTCTGGTTAGCTGTTCATGGTGTATGCCGCTTTCGCCCAGAGTCGGCTGAGATAGTCTCCAGCCTCCATGCCACCATAGTAGGATTAAGCATTTCAGAACTGGATGGATGGATGTTTATGACAAAAACACCCACTGGCACGGAGAAGACATGGACATTATCGGATCGCACTGGCTACCTCTGAGCTCTGAGGCAACAACATGATGTGGTGCTGTTTACAGAACCACGTTTGCTGCACTTCAAGACGCTATCCTCGCAATAAATATATTAAAAATGATTATAAGGAGTACGGCGTTTAGAGGAAGTTGACTAAGTGGATGAATCTTGCTCTTTTTGATATTCTGCTTATACATGGGAATGTTGGCCAGCTGATTTAATGGTATTGCAGGTTCTGTATATGGTTAGAGATTAAGAGGGTCGGAGACTGTAAAAGACGAAACACTCGGGCAGCAGGGATACAGGTTAATTTGACTCTCACACACATTATTCAGGAAAGACCATAAAATGTCTCCGTCCCTAAATAGTGCACTATGGAGTCACCAGACCAGGATTTATGATGTAACATGGACCAGGGGCATACAGCATTGCAGTGTGCCTCTTCTGAAACATAGATGATAAGAGTGAGTGTGTGTGTGTGTGTGTGTGTGTGTGTGTGTGTGTGTGTGTGTGTGTGTGTGTGTGTGTGTGTCTGTGTGTGCCCCCGTACGTGGGGTGGGGGTTACCGAGTGCGTGTGTATTCAGTTCTGACGCAGTGTTATAAATCAGTTCTATTATGTAGGGTGATGCTAGCATGCAGTCTTAATTAGCATAAAGCAAAGCAGTAATATACCTGTGTGTGTGTGTGTGTGTGTGTGTGTGTGTGTGTGTGTGTGTGTACGTACGCCGCTGTAATTGATTTTTGACTTTGTAATGTTTTATAGTACAGCCTATATTTTACACCTTAAAAATTGATTTAGTGTGTGTGTGTGTGTGTGTGTGTGTGTGTGTGTGTGTGTGTGTGTGTGTGTGTGTGAGTGTGTGTGCGAATAAATGTCCAGGTCAGAGATGAGAGCATAATATTGATTTTTGCTTATTGCTCATTCTATACACTCTGCTTCCAGCACTTATCACACACACAGCCTGGTGTGTGTGTGTGTGTGTGTGTGTGTGTGTGTGTGTGTGTGTGTGTGTGTGTGTGTGTGTGTGTGTGTGTAACTATACTTTGTGTCTTGAACAGTCTCCACCAAAATTATTGGATCAGCACGGCTTCTTCATTCGATTTTACTGTATGATTTGGACAAAATTTAGGCACCCCACTTAAACCAACATGCATCACAACAGGTTTGATTCTCCACGTAGATTTTAGCCTCCGCCACCTTGGTCGGATTATTTTTTTAATGCCCTCAGCCTCTAGAGAGAACACCATGTACCAAACATATCACATGCAGAACTGATTGGCTTTCATGTGCATGAAAACTGAGAATCCGTCGTCTCGATTTCGATTACCTTGCGGAATTCTCTCCGGTTGTTCGACATATTACGACATCATATCTGGCGCTGGCTTATCAAAACAGTGTGTATAAATTATTTATATAGTCAATGTCTGGAGATAATAACTAAACACATGTTGGACATGTAACATCCATATATCGTATTGTTGTTTTTGTGCGTCCGTGTCATAGCAAGAAGGTCCTGGGTTCCAGTCTCATGCTCGGGTGTTTCTGAGGGGAGTTTGCATGTTCTCCCTGTGCTTGCGTGGGTTTCCTATGGGTTTAACGTAGCGCTATCACATAACTATTGTAAGAAAACCGTACTATTCTGAAGGCATCAGATGATCATAGGGACCTGACATCCAGAATTACCTTCGAAGCAGAAAAATTTTGACGATGTTATAAACTTGAGGATGGTATTTTCCGTTGCACAATATGCATGTTTCCTCAGGCACGCCCACACCTGTCCTAGAAATTCGCCCAATTTTCTGTCATATTCTTGTTGCGAGAGGTATATGACATCACCACTATATTTTCATGAATGCTAGCTAGCTTGTCAGCAAAGGTGCTTCTTCATTTGTAACATAATTTTTAGCATCATGTTTGCTAGCTAGCTTCCAAATTTGGAAAACTATGTAAAGTTTCAAGATGGATTTACGTACGTGTGTGTGTGTGTGTGTGTGTGTGTGTGTGTGTGTGTGTGTGTGTGTGTGTTCCAGAGCCACAATGTGCGAACTGGGGTGTGCATGAAACAGTGCGAGTGTATGAGGGTGAAGCAGGGAGGATACGCTGCCCTCTCTTCTCATACCCGAAGGTGTATAACTATGCTCAGATTCAGACCACGGGACACACACTGCTCTGGTACCGACATATACAGGAGCTGGAGGAGCCGGTTGACCTGAGGCTACCGATGTTCCTCAAACACAAAGATTCGCTGTGGATACAGCCGGCTAGCATGCAGGACAGAGGGGAATACATCTGCATTCTCAGGTACGCACTGACACCCCAGATAGGCCAATCCTAAACACACTAGCAAATAGCCCCAACTTCTTTCACTTCACGTGCTGAAGAACCATGCCCATGCATGAACACAAACTAAAAATATGGATGTGTTACAGTTCGCGTTACCAGTCAGTTTTAATATTAAAACCACCTGCCTGACATCATGCATGTACTGTAGATCCCCCATTTCCCACCAAAACAGCACTGATCCACCAAGTCATGGATTCCACAAGACCTCTGAAGGGATCACCACGCTGTCATTTGCAGATCCAACTCTGTTCCTGGAGAACTACCTTCCTAAACTCTTTGGCTCCAACTTGAGTTATTCCCGCCTGACCATCTAATCAGTAACTTAAGAAGTTCTTGACCGTCTCAAAGTCGTGTCTGAAGAACACGAACAGCTTGATGACCTGGATCCAGCTTGTTTATCCAGGACATCCCACAAGCGCTTGATTGGCTTGAAATCTGGGGAATTTCAGGCAGCACCTTGGACTTTTTGTCATGTTCCACAAACCATTCCTGAACCATTTTTTGCAGTGTGTCAGGATGCACTATCCTGCTGAAAGAGGTACTGCCATTAGGAAACACCGTTGCCATGGAGAGGTGTTCTTGGTCTGTAACAGTGTCTGTAACAGTGCACAGGTAGGCGGCAAATAATGTCAAAATAACATCCACAGGAATGCCGGGATCCAAGGGTTCCCAGCAGTAAATCACACTGCCTCCAGCAGCTTGACTTCTTTCCAAAATGCATCCTGGTGTCATGCACATGCACCTGAATGTCCTTGAGAAAAAAAACCCCTGTGACTCCACAGACCAGGCTACCTTCACTACCATCATCGATCTGTTGGTCCAGATCTGATGCTCATGTGCCCGTCGTAGGTGTTCGCGTTGGTGGACTGGGGTCAGCATGCCCTCTCCATGGGCGTTAATGAGTCTGGGGCATCCATGCTTTTGTCTCGCATTCATGTTGACCTTATCTTGGGGAAGAACCCACAAGACCTGCCATTTTGGAGATAAATAGACCCAGTCGTGTAGCTATATCAATTCAGCCCTTGTGAAAGTCGTTTAGTGTACTGTAATGAAATAAATGATGGTGTTCACATCACCTGTCCGTGGCGCTAATGTTCTGGCTGATTGGGTGTAAAATAATAATGCTGCAGTCCATGTGTGTGCAGGAATACGTCATCATGCGAGAAGATCAGCGTAAGATTGGATGTGGTTCCGCGTAAAGGTGAATGTGACGACACGCTGCACCGTAACTTCAGCGTTCCAATTCAGAGCAACTACACACTTCGCTGTCCCAACATTCAGCACTTACCAAACAAGACACACAGCATCATCTGGTACCACGTGAGTTTGTGTGTTCGTGCACGTACTATGGTTGTACAGGATATCTTTAAGTGTAAAGCAAAGACTTTATTACTGTGACAGCACTGTGTGTGTGTGTGTGTGTGTGTGTGTGTGTGTGTGTGTGTGTGTGTGTGTGTGTGTAAGAACTGTAAGCGTAATTTAATCGACAGTAGCTACCGGGAAGAGAGCGGTGATGAGTTGAGGATCATACAGATGTTTGTTTTCTACGCCGGCCCGTACACCTGCATCGTCACCTATCAGAGCAACGGACACACATTCAACTACACTCATACCATCAACCTCAGAGCCGTGTGTATGACTCCACACACACACACACACACACACACACACACGCACACAGCCTGGACACGCTAACTCTCTAATGATAACAAATAACACTAGCATGCTAAAAGACAAATAGATGTATGCTAGCCGGTATGCATAACTGGTCCTCAAGGATGCTCACGTGTGTGTGTGTGTGTGTGTGTGTGTGTGTGTGTGTGTGTGTGTGTGTGTGTGTGTGTTTGTGTGTGTAACAGCCAGCATTTCGTTCAAAGAGCCAAAGATATTGAATCCAGCTGCTGATGAGATCTACACCATCAGTGTGGGTGAGTCTCAGTCATAGTCCCTCTACGTAGGCAGCCTTACACCCATCTCTAGGGGCAGTCTGTTAAGCAGTGGGTGTTTGTTGTAATCCTACAAGGTAAGGATGCAAAGTTTGCCTGCCGTGCGTTCCTGCCATACCTTAACGACGAGGATCAGCATGTTTGGTGGAGCATCAACAACAAGACACTGGATGAACTGTCAGAGCCTCGATACACCTCACCTTTAGCAAGGTAAACCGTAACGTCTTTGATTCGTCTATTCAAAGCACATTATTCCAAAAGGGCAGCACGGTGGTGTAGTGTTCAACACAGCCGCCTCACTGAAAGAAGGTCCTGGGTTCGAGTCCCGGGCTCGGTGAGGGCGTTTCTGGGTGGAGTTTGCATGTTCTCCCCATGCTTGCGTTGGTTTCCTCTGGGTACTCCCCCAGGTGTGAGAGATGGTGAATGTTTGGGTGATTTGACCCTGAGATGGTCTGGCACGCTGTCTTAGGTGTACCCTGCCTTGGATCAGTGTCGGCTGAGATGGGCTCCAGCCTCCCTGATAGCATTAGTTCGGAAATTAGCACACCTCCCATGCAGGTCAAAATTTCTGACTGTAGACGTGGGCACTTTCACACCAACAGTTGTAACAGGTCACCTGTAGATTAGCGGGTGACACGGGAGTGGATTTTCACTCGTGTCCCATCCTGATCCCACAGAAAAAAATCTTGTCTTGTCCCAATCCCGGGCCAGAGTAAAAAAAAATTCCTGTCCCATCCCACTCCTGG
>JBCNYH010000026.1:27821872-27832318 GCA_039654325.1 Tandanus tandanus
TGTGTGTGAGCACACACACACACACACACACACACACACACACACACACACACACACACACACACACACACACACACTAAGAAAAATTTGAATTCTAAATAACGTGTGTGTGTCTGTAGGCCTACCTCTACCACCTGAATCCAGAGATGTTACTATGCCGATCGCATGTGCTGTACTGCTGCTAGTACCCGTGGTTGTAATCATCATTGCTTTCATAAGGTGCAGAAGAACACATCCATCAGGTAAAGCATGCACACACATGCACACACATGCACACACACACACGCGCACACGCGCACACCCGCACACACAAATGTACAGAATAGTATTATGCGAATTAGCTTTCATTTATCTATATGCATCACTATAAATCTGGAAACATGCTAAATTTTCAGCCAAAAATAGTTAACTACACAAAAATAGCATGCGTACAATGTTCTTATAAATATGAAATACTGTAAGATACTTGTATGTGTACAACTGAAACAGACTTTTAGAAAAACGCTGACCCCTGGTGGACAAACTATGCAATGACACCTTTTCGTCAATTATGATGTTATAAATACAGAACGATAAAGATTTATCAGCAATGAACTGATATCGGATACTTATACCTGAACGTTAGATTACAGCTACTTATCAAGAGTTGATTATTTTCCTATAACAGCACATCCTGAAGCTTTTGATTTGAATTTGAACAAGTAGGAGCGTTGCTATGGTTACAGAGCGGTTCTGATTTTATTAACAGGGTTATAATTTTCGTGCTCGTTTCCCTCTTTTTTCTTTACAGCAGAACATGCAACAGATGCCGAGCTTGCGACTTTAAAGTGAGTGTCTCACACACACACACACACACACACACACACACACACACACACACTGTGCTGTGGTCTCACAGAGGACAAAATGCTGAACAGTGCTGTGTGTGGTTGTGTGTTTCGTTTTTTCCCCTCCAATTAGCTCAGGTCAGGCTGGATGAACACGGCGAAACACGGTTGAACATGAAATCTTGAACTGAAGATCCGTGTGTATGTGTGTGTGTGTGTGTGTGTGTGTGGTGGACAGATGAACGAGCAGGTGGACTGTCTGAGAGTTCACACACACCCTCCGGCTATGGGGACATCCAGTTCGAAGTCAAAATGTCTGATCCGCTGGAAGAGACAGCTGCAGCACATGCTAACAATGCTAATGTTTTTCTTTGTGTGTGTGCTGGGGAAGGGACTTGTTCATATTTTGTTTTTAAATCTTAATGGAGGAAATGTAAAATTTCTTTGGATGAAATGTGATATGTCATATAGAATATGATATTTCAGAACACTTACAAACCGGCTTAGCGTTCAGGTTTCAGACTGTAACAGATAAATTAGCATAACGTTAATGCAACACAGGCGTAGATTAGCATAACACTCATCCGGCATAGCATTCATCTTACATAGCTTAGCATTCACTGACTGCATTCGAAATCCCGTCTTCTACACAATAAATGCATGCTAACACACTGGCATGCTGGCTAGCTGCTCCGGAAACACAGCAGAAACATAATTTAACCTTCTCCAGTTGAGCATGGACATGCTAGTGTAACTTCTCAGGGGAAAAATGTCCGCCATTACTTTAAAATATGGAGAAGAAAGAAGTTGTGATTCTTTCTCTACGTTAAAGGGACGGTTTAAAGTCCAAACTCAGTGCTTCCCTGTTATAATGTGATTATTTGGGAAGCGTTTCAGATCATGACTGTTAGCTCTGCGTTCGTACTGGAACACTCGGTGAGACCGACTGAGATATTTATATATGCAAAATACCTCGGAGACGCTCAGGAGTGCTCGACACCGGACGCACCGAGCGAGAACATGTCCGCAGCTACAGCTGTTAGATTTCCAGAGTCACTCAGGTTCCGGCTCAAAGTGCTTGGAATCGATGGAGTTGATTCCGTGGGTCAGTTACATGCTCATTTTCTTCATTTCAAAAATTAGGACACGGGGAAAAAGCTGATGCAGTTTCAAACTGACGTTACTTGTTTCACACCGATTTTTTTCCCCCTAATTAAATTTCTCCAACTTTCATTTAGCAAAAAATTATTTATGTTAGAAAAACTTCCTCCATGTTAAATCTGACTGTTGAAAATTGCTAGAAATTGCTGAAATGATCTAACTAGGCTAGCCCTCGAAATCAAACCAACTGAATAACTCGCTAGACCATCTCTTGAAATTGGCTTTTTAGCTAGAAATAGTTTGCTGGTTTTAGCTTGAATCATTGTGCTAGTGAACTGACAGTTTAATTCGCTTGCAAGGTAATTTTGTCAAGCATTTGCTAACCAAACTGGAGTCGCGAATGGCGCAGTTTCTGAGAACTCTTTTGGCTAAGTGATGTGGTTTAATAGGTTGTTTTTGTTACATACTGTATAGATTTACTTTGTTTTTGTCAAGTAAAATATTGCCGCTGTCTGTGCGTGTGTGTGTGTGTGTGTGTGTGTGTGTGTGTGTGTGTGTGTGTGTGTGTGCGGGCGCATGCTTTCGTGTGCGTGTGAACTACGTCGTCAGTGTGTGGAACTGAATCTGAAGCTTCCTAAATACCTGGAATCAAAGACTCTTTTTGGGTCCTGACAAACGAAGCTCAGGGAGCATTCCAGTACGTTAACCTGCTAGTGTTCTAGAACGTTAAACAAAAAGGTATTCTACGGTTAGAACTACGAATCATTCTAGAACACTAAACCGAGACGTGTTCTATACTGCTAAACCGAGGGGTGCTCTGGCACGCCGCGTAGTTTGCCTTACTAGAACGTTCTGTAACACTCTTTGGTTTAGCACCACAGCGCACGTCTTAGTTATAGCGCTCTAGAACACACCCTAGTTTAGCGTTCAACAGAGCAGCGTTCCACACGACTAAACCAAGCAAGTGTTCTGGAACGCTGATATGTTCTGCTTTCAGCCTTGAGGCATGGCTAATGCTAGCATTTCTCTAACGCTAGTTCTCATGGGGATGTGTAATGATTTGTTGAGTCACTTTAAGAAAAGTTCTCTGGTGTATTTTTTTTTATGTAACGTTCCACTGTGTGTGGGTGTGTGTGTGTGTGTGTGTGTGTGTGTGTGTGTGTGTGTGTGTGTGTGTGTGTGTATGGGAGAGGTTTCTGAAACTTTGTTATGTTCACCATCCAAATATTTTAATAAAGCAACTGTTGTGCTTTAAGTCTTTTATAAACCTCTTTCTTAAAGAAAATGTTCTGTCGGTTTCGTTTTATAAATGATATTTGCTCATCGTATTTATAATACCACTGTGCAATAAATGAGTTCTTTTTTTATCTATGTGTTTGAAATTCTTACACACACACACACACACACACACACACACACACACACACACACACACTTAAATAACAAATATGTTACATATTGCTGATGTTTCTACAAAGACAAATTAAATTCTTATAATATTTTAACACAATGAAAGAACCACATAAATAACCCAAATCATTCTAATATAGAACTACTTCATAGCCTCCTCAAAGCGTGTGTGTGTGTGTGTGTACGAGTCTGAGGCACTTTGGTGAAACTACATCCACTTCAGCGATTCGATTTTTTGGGTAGTTTTATTGTTTATCCATCGCGAGTATAGTTTCTGTATATTTCAATAATTTTTGTCATGATCTTGTTAACAAACTGGAGATCCTTTGCTTCTCAAAGACCAGACCTATCCTGGATACTGCTTTTGTACCAAATCATGATTACAATCACCTGCTGACATCACCTGTTTCAGGTCACATGATTATTTCATTGTTTTGCCTCATTACAAGCCTTAAATTCCTCCATCTCTCCACTTACCACTTCATTGATCACCACCAACCAACGAAACGAAGTTAACAAAACAAAACATTAAATATCTGGGGTTCATTCTGTCCTTTAATCCTAATTAGGGTCGCGGGGAGGCTGGTGCCCATCTCAGCCGACTCTGGGCGAGGGAAGAGTACACCCTGGACAGCTCGCCAGGCCATCGCAGGGCGGGGTTCATTCTGTCTGTAATGACATACGTTTTTATTTTCTAATAATTTTGGTTGCATTTGCCATACTGTCCAAACGTTTGCGTTTGGAGATTTGGAACAGAACAGTTTACTTTTGCTAACACACTATTTTCGCTAAAAGACGCAATGCATATATAGAAAGCGATGACAGAATACCAGTGTCTAAGGGGGTATGTTTTTATATCTTAGTAGGGTCCATATGACCATACAAGGATAGGAACATCTGACAGTCTTCACCTTTCAGGCACCTGAGGCTGATGTTTTGGTTCGGGTGTTAGGGGCTTAGAGGGGAGATATTATCACTTTATTTACATGCACTGAGCTGTTGGTGGTTTCTGTTTTTATCTGTGTAGCTAATCTGGGCACAGATCCAACATGGCCCTCGGGTGCACCAAGACTTTCAAATACGTGCTTTTGCTTTTTTATAAATGTATCCTGTATCATAAATAAATCAACAGCACACAAAACAATTTAGCAAATGAACACTGTTAATTAAGATTAGCAATTTTATAATAAATTAATAAATTGTTACTACCTGCGATGATCTGGCGAGCTGTTCAGGGTGTAGTCTGCCCTCGCCCAGAGTCGGCTGAGATGGGCGCCAGCCTCCCCGCGACCCTAATTAGGATTAAACAGTTCAGAAAATGAATGAATGAATGATTACTACCACAACTACAGCATACACACATGGGTAAATAGATTTGAACTTGAACCCCATTGAAATGCTGTGGGGGGGCTTTGAAAAGAGCAGAACATGCAGTAAAATCCTCAAAAAATATCTCACAGCTGAAGGAGCAGGGGCCAGAAGTTTCAGCAAGTCGACATCAGTGACTGTTGGACATTTATTCAAAAGACCTACAAGAAGTTACTTTGCATATTCTCCCCTTGCTTGCATGGGGTTTCCTCTGCGTAACCTGGTTTCCTCCTACAGTTCAAAGACATGCACATTAGGCTAACTGGCTGTTCTGAATTAAACTCTAGTAATGTGTCCATGTGTTTGAACACACACACACACACACACACACACACACACACACACACACACACACACACATCATGTCAGAAACAGAGTTTAATTTCATCTTCATTCCATACAAAACTGTTTAAATAACAAACCTGTTTTACATTTCGTTGATTTATTTTTTACAAAGATAAATTAGCATTTCACAATATTACACAATCAAAAGCTACAAAAATAACCCAACACACACGAATCCAGAAGTACATCATAACCCTCTGAAAAACTGTGTGTATGCATCTGAGGCACTTTAGCAAAAGTTTGTAACTAGACAAACATCCATACATTCAGTTCAGCGATTGTCTTGCACTTTACACCTAAATGTTTAAGACCGAGAAGGTTCTAGAATGTCCACACCCTTTTCACTACACAGTGCACTATTTAGGGAGCTTTGCCGTTTTCTAGTCAGGTCTAGACGCACAGTGAAGAGCAGTCTCTTTACAATACAACCTACCCACCTAACAATTTTGTTCTAACAATGCTGCACAAAAGCTGTGATAACGTTCATTTGTAGATTCCTGAAAATAGCTGAAAATTTACAGACAACATTTTCAATACGTCTCAAAAACATCAGACAATGTTGCAATAACATTAATTTGTAAGGACTGTGTACTGTGGTTTTCTTTTCAGTACCTGCATGATTCACTGAAAAGGAAACCGCAGTACACATGTGCACAGTCCCTGTCCCATGCAAGATGGCGCTGTACTGGGGGCCTGGATGTGTGTGACATTTTGATAACATCAAAATAACTTTGTACATAAAGGTCATGTGTATGGCTCATCAACAAGGTGTGCAACTATCAACCAGGTTCGATTCCGGGTTAACGCCACAGCTATCCGCAGCCAGAAGTCCACGGGAGCTGATTGGCTGATTACACCCATACAGGGAGGAGCCACCACCGCCTAAGAGGATCTATGTTATAACCATACATTTTGTTAAATCTACTTAATTGGACATGACTACCTCTGGTATGTATTCACCAGCGTCTGCATGTTTGTGTGACTCTTAGCAGGATTACGCCAAACCTCTTTTCACCAAACTTTTGTGGAGGGATGAGGGATGAGGTATGAGCCTGGCAAGAACCTGTAACATTCTGGATCAGATTAGGATCACAACTCGGATCCAGGAATTTATTAAAAGACTTTTTAACAAGCATTTATTAAAATATTTTTTTCTGCTAGCATTATTACAGAAAAACTACTGATCTGATTTTCAGCAACCTCAGCATCCGGTTCATCAAAGAACCAGATCTTGTGTCAGATTTGGTACACATGATGTGAAGATATTAAATTGTGAAGGGGTTTTTGATATCATGCGCAATTTTGCCACACAAGCAGGAACTCGTCATGAATACTTCATGTGTTGCTTGATACGGCTCAAACATCCCGGGTTATTGGTTATGAAGTATTTGGTGATACCTGTAAGCCCAGAGTGACATTTCGGTTCAGAATAGCACTACTATCTGTCAAGAGAGTGGCTTCTTCACCCAGCTCATCTTTTCATCATGTAAATCATGTGATAGCACCAGAGGAGCGACAGCCAATCATTTGCTGCTTGTGGCTGCTTGTTTTCTCATTGACTTATTTTTAAAAAGTTATTTTTTATTCTCATTTTTAATACCACCTCGCATTAATTGTGCTTGATTTCTTTTTATACTTTGACTTATTTGGATTTGTAAAACAAGCCTATGTTCCTCCAAGTGTTCACGGTAGATTAGTCTCGCTGGGTTACTGCTACGTCAAGAAGAATGAGGAACCTGAGCAGGGTAAATTTGCAGTACATGCACATGCTGGCAGAACATTAAATTAAATTAAATTAAATACAGCATCATTTCCTGCTGCTTATAACCCACTTTCATTTCTGTAAATCACAATACAAGGGTGGGCTGAAAAGTTCATAGGCTGGCCATGATGCAATGGTGGAATGTGACCAAATGTGGTGTATGTTTTTACATAGTGTCCCCCTGCGCTCTGCACACATTGGTGTCGCAGTGCTCTGATCCCATTGGTATCAAAGCTCTCATCCTTCATTACTCCTTCTTAGTCAGCCTATGTCCCTTAACAAAAAACTGCAGCTGTACAATGCTACCTGTGAGTTACTGATGCTGTACATGTGCAACAGCTGGGCTGCACCAAAGGCTGTTCTGGAAAAGCTACATGCTTGTCACAGTAGACATTTTCGCATCATTACAGGACATCGATGGCCAGACAGCCTAATCTCCAACAAGGCAGTGTACAAAAAGTGCAATACAACCCCACTGTCTTTGAAAGTGGCCCAGCAAAGGTGGTCTATGTTTGGTCATGTGCTGTGAATGCCTGTAGATACTCCAGCACAAAGAGCATTAGAATTTGCTGTGGTGGGACCTAACAATAGAAGGCCTGTAGAGGTAAACACTGCACAAATCTGCTCCGTTTACTCTGGTCTGACTTCAAAGGTGCAGGAATGGGAACATTCAAATCTGGAAAGAAACTGAAGGAGCTCAGGATGCTCGCTGAAGACAAGACACGGTGGATTAAAATGAAGAAGGACTGATTGCAACTGTAGGATGTTTCTACTACAGTAGCAGAACACAGTTGACGCACACAGTCAGCCTATGAACTTTTCAGCCTTCCCTCGTACTGTATTCGAGTTATGGTTCTCGAAATTGGCAGAATTTCTGTGGTCTAATCATTAAAATCTTTCGGGGTACATGGTTAGTAAGGTAGCCATTTAGATGAATACACTTCACATAATTAGGCAAAATAGCTAATCAAAATATTCCAGAAATCTTCTCATTCCCTCATTTTTTGTTGTTGTTGTTGTGAGCTTTAAATCAAGATAAGTAAATGCGGTGAGTCCCAGGTTAGCAAGGGCGCTTCTACGTTAATTCTCTGCTTGCTTGGGTTTCCTCTGGGTAGTCCAGTTTCCTCCCACAGACCAAAGACACGCACATCTGGCTAATTGGTTGTTCCAAATTAACCCCTAAGTGCGAGTGTGTGTAAGAATGATTGTGTGTTTTCGCCCTGCGAAGATCTGGCGAACTGTTCAGGGTTTACCCCGCCTTCTTCTGGAATCGGCCGAGTTACCGAGACCCTAGTAGGTAAAGCAGTTCCGTGAATGAGTGAGAATAATAAGCACTGGTTATGTCGTTACTCAGAAAACGGCATACGCCATAATGCATGACATCCTGTGCACACGCAAAATCCCAGCATGCACTGCATAAATATGATCCACCCCACATATCCACACTGGACTGATGACTCAAGGTACAAGGTGTTATATAGTGAGTAGAGTGTGGGCTTGAGGATACAGCTATGCTAGAGTGCGCTGTAGTGAAAAAAAACATCACTCAATCATCTGTCTCCTAAAATCAGTGCTACATCATGATAATGACTGAACAGATCATGAGTCGGGTGCCATGTTGCAGACAAACGCTAGTCCTGTGTCTTAGAATCCGAGCACAAAGAACAAATGGCTGTGATCTTGATGCGAGGTAAATGGTGCTGTTTACTTGAGGAAAGGAAAAACTCCATTTCCCAGGTGTCTTTGCTGCATTGTAGATAAAAACCACCACAATGGGAAAGGTGGCAGGAGGTCTGAGAAACAAGGCACTTCGGTTGGCTCAGTGTCCATTCCAGCAAACAGGAGGCGACTTCCTGCTATCGCACAGCTTCCTGTCATGACACAACTTCCTGTTGTATCTTCCTGCATGTTTTCCACTGTGCCATATTGTCCAGTGTAAAAAAATATCTGGTGTAATTTAGCCAGAAATCATGATGATGTGTTATGTGGCACAGTGACAGCAAGTGTCCACCAGATGTCTCTCTGTCCATGTCTCATGGTCTCTCACAATCTCACACGACGGTCTCGTTCCCTTTGCCACTGCCATTTTTGTTGCTGTGGGTCCGTCGCGCGTAGCTTTGTGGGCAGAGTAGGTGTATCCAGCGACGTTTCCAGGTCTGCAGTGTCTTGGCGGACCACACCCACATGCCACAAGTTACGCCCACCAGCAAGGACATGAAGATCCTGAGCATCTCAGCGGCGGCATATGAGTCACTCGGTGCTTGCTGAAAGTCAGACCAATTTGAGACGCGGTAGAAGTAGCACGCAACAACACACGAAGCTGGGACGGTGTAGAGCACAGAGAAGACACCGATCTTCACCATAAGCCGCTCCAGCTTGTCCGTCTTTGCGCCGTCTTTCTGCAAGTTGGAGCGTATCTTAAACAGCGAGACGAGTCCGGCAGCAATGAACAACGTCCCAACAGCCAAATAAGTAAACAGTGGCGCCACCACGAATCCAGTGAGGGCCTCCAGGTTCTGGTTTCCGACATAGCACAGGCCGGTGAGGTCATCTGCATCCACCAGGCGCATGACAAGCACCACAATGGTTTTGATGGCTGGGATGGCCCACGCTGCCACATGGAAGTATGAGCTGTGCATCTCAATGGCCTCGTGTCCCCACTTAAGTCCTGCTGCTAGGAACCAAGTTAGCGTGAGGATTACCCACCATACGGAGCTTGCCATCCCAAAAAAATAAGCTAATAAGAAGACCACCGCACAGCCTGAGTTCTTTAAACCATCCCGTGCTAGGATGGGCACGGCAGCCTCATCAACATCGCACGACACGCGCTCGCGTCCAGCTGCTAGCAACACCAGAAAAGCGGCGCTGTATGCGTTGTAGCACACACTCAGAAATGCAATGGGACGCTCTGGGTAGGAGAACCGTCCTGAGTCCAACAGGAACGTCAACACAGTGAAGGAGGTGGAGATGAAGCAAAGCCCCGCCCACAGCGCCATCCAGGCATCAGCAAACGTCTTGGCAGAGCGGCTGTATAACCCAGAGTCGTATCCACATTGCAGCACGCAAGAACCGCTACGCTTTGACCACACGTAGCGATCCGGAGGCGCGGGGTCATCACCAGGGTCATGGTCAAGAGGGATGCAGTCAGAGTCAAGGCCGTGACGTGGCCGAAGCGTGCGCACCGAAGGAAAACGAACATCATCTTCGTCCTCCTCACTCGGCCCCTCCATGCACATGTGGGTGTGGTCATTTGTGGGCGGGAACAGACTGCAGTTCAGCACGTCAGGCCACGAGAATCCGAACTCCTGCAGCACGGGCAAACACTTCCTCTGCACGGACAGACACATGCTGCCACATGGACCAATCAGCTCCGGGACCTTCTCCGTACACATTGGGGCGTAGACCGAACACAGGAAGAACTAACAGAGAGAGAGAGAGAGAGAGAGAGAGAGAGAGAGAGAGAGAGAGAGAGAACGAGAGAGAGAGAGAGATGATTAGGAGAGATTATATTAAAGCAAGTAATTTGTGATTTATGGTTACAGACATCAGACTATAGGCACAAACACACACACACACACACACACACACACACACACACACACACACACACACACACACACACACACACACACA
>JBCNYH010000026.1:27901306-27908806 GCA_039654325.1 Tandanus tandanus
TGTGTTGTCTTTGACTAATATTTAAATTTGTTTGATGATCTGAAACATTTAAGTGTAACAAACATGCAAAAAAATAATAAATCAGGAAGGGGACAAACACTTTTTCACACCACTGTATAGGAAATATATATAGACTATGCAGTAATCTATTGCAGTATTTTTTATTTACTTTTCCTGGAATCACTACTACAACTTGGATTTCCCACATATCTCTTCGTTGATATAATACGGGATTTTCCCTTATCAGTTATCAGGTGGAAAGCTGATCTAGACTGTTATGCCCGTCCAAAATTGATAATAAATACCATAGTTTAATTATTAAAAACCTCTCTGACATGGAATGAACGCATCGTAGAGGCACAGATTTTTCCATTCAGCTCCGTGCTCCATCTCACACACACCTGCACATTTTAGCTTCAAACCAATAGTGCAGGCTGAAATAGCGGCTGTCCCATAAGCCAAAGCTGAGCAGCTCATGCTGAAATACACAACTAATTCAACCGGACCCACTGGACTCGAGACAATCAAATGGAGGGTACATGTAAAATATACAGATTTCGCAGCTGTATCGCTTACATGTGAGTCAGCCTTTAAATCACACCATAATCATTAATAACTCAGGAGTGAGTAATAAGAGCTACAGCACCACGAATCAATCCTAATGATACTTTGATTTGGATCTCCAGTAAATGAACTGGATCATGGGATGGTGTGGGCGGAGCTACATGACATGTTGGGTTTCATAGTTTCGAAAACCATGAAAAAGTTGTTTATCACTGTGTGTTTGTGCATTTATGTGTCTGTTAGTATTTATTTGTGTGTGAGTGTGTATTTATCTGTGTGTGTGTGTGTGTGTGTGTTTATGCGTGTGTATTTATGTGTGTGTATTTGTCTTTATGTATTTATCTGTGTGTGTGTGTGTGCATTTATCTATGTGTGTGTATTTATCTGTGTGTGAGTGTGTGTGTATTTATCTGTGTGAGTGTGTGTGTATTTATTTGTGTGTGTGTGTGTGTGGGTGTGTGTCTGTGTGTATGTGTGTGTCTGTGTGTATTTATGTGTATGTGTGTGTATTTGTCTTTGTGTATTTATGTGTCTATGTGTATTTGTCTGTATGTGTGTGTGTATTTATCCGTGTGTGTGTGTATTTGTCTTTGTGTATTTATCTGTGTAAGTGTGTATTTATCTGTGTGTGTGTGTATTTGTCTTTGTGTGTGTGTGTGTGTGTGAGCATTTATCTGTGTCTGTGTGCGTATTTTCCTGTATGTGTGTGTTTGTCTATTTATCTGTGTGTGTGTGTATGTGTCTTTATCTGTGTGTGTGTTTATCTGTGTGTGTTTCTCTTTATCTCTGTATGTTTTTGTATTTATGTAAGTATATTTGTGTTTGTGTGTGTGTTTGTGTTTATCTTTGCATGTGTATTTATGTGTTTTTATTTATGTGCGTATTTATCTGTGTTTGTGTGTGTGTGTGTGTGTGTGTGTGTGTTTATCTGTGTATGTGTATATGTATGTAGGATTTGCTCGTGTGTGCATGACTATGTGTTTGTATTTATCTGCGTGTGTGTGTGTGTGTGTGTGTGTGTGTGATTATCTGTGAATGTGTATTTGTGTGTGTATGTGTGTATATATGTATGTGGGTGTAATTGTGTATTTGCTCGTGCTATGTATTTGTGTGTGTGTGTGTGTGTGTGTGTGTATATATGTATGTGGGTGTAATTGTGTATTTGCTCGTGTGTGCATGACTATATGTTTGTATTTGTGTTTGTGTATTTATGTGTGTGTGTGTGTGTGTGTGTGTGTGTGTGTGTGTGTGTGTGTGTGTGTGTGTGTTTTACAGGGTGTTCGAGTGAGTGATATGCATGCATGGAGACAGCACTGGAATCATCAGCTTTATAAAGCCTTGGAGTTTCAGTACCAGTGTGGACTGGAGGCGCTCAACAAGAACCTTCCAGAAATACACATTGACCTCGTCTTTAAGTATGACTTTGTGTGTGTGTGTATTGGGGGGACACTGGAATATACTGGAAGGTGTGTGTGTGTGTGTTTTGATTCAGGTGAGTGTTTTGTAGCTGCGTGTGTGTGTGTGTGTGTGTGTGTGTGTGTGCAGACAAGGCCGTGTGCAATTCCGGCCAGTATGTGAGGAGCTGCGTGTGAGGTACTACAGAGAGTTAAAGCGCTTCATCAGCATCCCCAATCAGTTCCGAGGAGTGTATGAGAGTGACAGGGGAGCGGAGCCTATATTCCCAGCCATGATTGACAACAATTCACAAGCCTTCATCACTATCTACAGCAACGCCGAGCAGCTGTTCAGCAGACTCCAGCAAGTACAGGACAAATTCAGGGTGAGCACCCCATGTCTCACCTCACAGCACCTCAGCCTGGAGTACACTCACAAATACTCCGTTATAGACAGGTATATGATGCATGGGAAGGGTGCATAAATATAAATCAAATTCTAGATATATATTCTGCCAAAAACATTCTCAATATCTATCTGGTGTCATGTTAAAAATGTTGTCTTTGTCATAAATAAATTTATATATACACCAGATACCAGTGTACCCCATCTCACACACGTGCACTCACATGTGGACATATAATATACACGTGTGTGTGTGTGTGTGTGTTTAATGTCGGGTCTTTCCTTGCTCCGTATATTGTACATTCAGGCTACACTGGTGCTGTCCCAAATGACTGTATGTGAGTTTTTGCAATAGGGTCGTGTGTGTGTGTGTGTGTGTGTGTGTGTGTGTGTGTGTGTGTGTGTGTGTGAGAGAGAGAGAGAGAGAGAGAGAGAGAGAGAGATCAGGCATACGTGTGTGTGCATTTCATTCCTGTCGCTTCCTCTTTCCTGTCATCAAAAGCAACTTTGACTCTTAGTTTCTGTGTTGCGGTTAAGTGTGTAAACACCTCAGTTTCTCACTTTCTGTACCTAAAATTCACTCACACACTGACACACTTTCACTTCTCCGTCTGCTCCAGTGAACTGAAAACTCAGATGTCATCACACTCTCTCGAAGCATCCATTTCTAAAGCAGACATGCGTCAAAGCCACACGATAATCTCATGAAGGGGTGAAAAATATCATCACCGTGTGATCTGTATGTGGAATTCATCACGTCTCAAATCAAAAACAAAAGTATTCCAAGAAAATCCGTCACACGGGCAAGCAACACAACTCTTATGCTAAGTTTGAAGGCTAGCTAGTGCTAGTACACAGTAATACTCCAGGTTAGTATAATCAGTGATGATTTGAGTCACAACCTTAGTGTGTTGAGGTGGGGTAAATGGACAGGGAATTGTAAGTTTATTTTTATAGATAAAAAATAAAATTTACACTCTGCTTTTTAAATGTAGGGTCCCGGGATCAATTCAAAATACTAGCACACAATATCAGTCTAAATATTTCTAATAATAAAATAAAAGATCATTCATTCATTTGCTGAACTGCTTAATCCTATTAGGGTCGCAGGGAGGCTGAAGCCTATCTCAGCCCACTCTTGGCGAAGGCAGGGTACACCCTGAACAGCTCGCCAGTCCATCGCACGGCCAACACACACAACCATTCATACTCACACCTAGAGGGGGTTTGGCTAATTAACCTAATGTGCATGTCTTTGGATTGTGGGAGGAAACTGGCGTACCTGGAGGAAACCCACACAAGCACAGGGAGAACATGCAAACTCCACACAGAAACGGCTGGGACTCGAACCCAGGGGCTTCTTGCTGTGAGGCGGACGTGCTAACCACAACGCCACCATACCGCCCAAAGAGTTCTCAGATATCTTATTGTACTGAGATATATCTGTGTGTGTGCAGGAATGGGTGGTGTTGGGACAGGTGGATGTGGAGGTACTGGTGGAGAAACACCTTGTCACAGTCCAGGACTGGGAAAGAAACTTCAAAGCCCTTAAAGTGAAAGGGAAAGAGGCTGAACGTCTTCCCAGGTAAACTTTTTCACCCAAACGTTTCTATTTCCATTTGTGGAAGGAGTCTTCAGTGTCAGTTTTTTTTTTTTTTTTTATAAGAGGATGTGTGTGTGTGTGTGTGTGTGTGTGTGTGTGTGTGTGTGTGTGTTCAGTGTGGAGAGGGTAGACTGCTTCACAGTGAACTGTGAGCCAGTGAAGGCTGCGATTGACGATCTGATCCAGAAACTCTTTGACACTCTGCTGACCGCTCTGAGGAAATCCATCCAGGGTAACATGCTCCAATTAGCATCAACAATCCGAACAACCTTCCTTGAGCTTTCTGGAAATGCATTTAAACAAAGTATAACTTCCTGCTCAAAGAAATAACATGGTTTAAAGTATGCACAGTGCAATACCGCCACCTACTGGATGGATATAGGCTTGCATGTCTTGTGTATATATAAATATAAATGTGTGTGTGTTTGTCATCAGGTCATATACAGTTCATAGACTCATTTGTTAGCAGTGGGATGGTTACGTTATCTACACGACCAGAGAGCATAGAGGAGATTGGGGAAGCCAACTCCAAACACGGCCAACTCCAGGCCCAGAAACCTGAGGTACTATCAATTATTCGGGTCTCCAGGGAAAATCACCCTCGGGCTCCACAAGAAGTGTGCAGTTTTTTTGTTTGTTTGTTTTGTTTTGTTTTTTAAAATAATTTTCTGTATTCGTGAGCCTCAAGTTCATAAATAAGTTATAAATTTTAGGCGATATATATAAAAGAGGACAGAAATTTGGACAAAAAAGCATTCATTGTAGTGTTTAGGGAAAGGGATTCATGGGGAGAGGGTATGAATAACCTGGAGTGTTCCAAGGCATGGTACGAACTTATATTGCTGTTCCATAACTTTAAAATTTAATTTGGAGTGTAGTTATAGAAAAATAACTGAGTGTGATTACTGAGTGTGTTTTGATTGTAGGTTCTGAATCAGGCGAGCTGTAACGTTGCTGAAACGTTGCTGTAATGCTGCTGTAATGCTGTTGTAATGTTGTTTGTAGGTTCTGCCTCAGTTCCTGCAGATGGAGGAGAAGAACAGGCTTCTGCGCTCGGTTGCAGGAGGCGGTGTCGACTCCATCAGCTCACTCAGAGCCAAGTGGGACAAATTCGAGCTAATGATGGAGAGCCACCAGCTGATGATCAGAGAACAGGTAAAAGCACACACGCGCACACACATACAAACACACATTAATACACTTACACACTCACTCCACTACTATAGTGAACTTATTGTTGAATACTGTTGAGGTTTGATATCTCGCTCTCTCTCCTGTCTCAGGTGGAGGTGATGAAAAGCAGCGTGTCGGGCCAGGTCAATGTGTACTTACAGGAGCTGCAGAAGTTCCGCTCTCGCTGGGATCAGCTACGACCTGCGGACGATGTCATTGAGTCATGTGACCCTGACACCTTGCAGCGCTGCGTGGAGCAAGTGCACAACAAGAGAGAGGAGTTTAATGAGCTCGAGAAAACACGCACAAAGCTTCTGTATGACACACACTGTTAATCTCACATTTTCTATTGTGATTTTTAAATATAACAGATATTCTTTTTTGCTAATGTGAGATCGTGTTCTTCAGTGTTGGACCTGCAGGTAATGCTGTTTTGTTTATATGTGTGTGTGTGTGTGTGTGTGTGTGTGTGTGTGGGTAAAGGGAGGATTGTGAGCACTTTGGGCTGGATGTTCCTGACATTTCTCTTGCGTTGGACACTCTACACGACCTACAGCGGTGTTCAGACATGTGGAGCCTGTATGAAGAGTTTCAAGACACAGTAAACACCAGTGCGCAACAGGATTGGATTACGTTCAGGTACGCATTCACACACACGTTTGTTATAGTAGTACTGTGAGGACCTTCTATCTTTGGTCCCATGATAACAGTATTTGATTGGATCCCCGATAGGAGCAGGACACACGAGTTTGAGGAGTGTGTGCTCATGTGGCACGATCGCCTGAGGAAGCAGAACGAACACAACACCATGACGGTGATGCTGCAGAAAGAAGTGGACAAGTACAAGGTACCAGTCTGATATTTTCACCGTTCTCACTCATTGCTTTAATGAAAAGGACTGCAAACTGGAAGTGTGTGTGTGTAGGCAGTACTTCCTGTGCTGAAGTATGTGAGAGGTGATCATCTTTCTCAAGATCACTGGCTGGATCTGTTCAGACTGCTTGGACTTCCCAAAGGAACCACGCTGGAGAGACTTCTGTTCAGAGACTTGCTGAACGTCTCACACACCATCATCGATAAAGCCCTGGAGCTGAAGGTGCACACACACATACACATACATCTAGTTTTCTTTAATTGTTTCCATGCAAATAATTAAATGACTGCCAGGACTGTAGAGTGAGTACTTTACTATGAGTGAGCTTTGAGCATCCAGACGCTGGAGTCACTGAGAATTAGCTCTTTTATATCCAAACCTGTTTGTGGATGAATGAAGAATTAGAAACGTGTGTGTGTGTGTGTGTGTTTGTGTAGGACCTGAACAGCCGTGCTCATGCAGAAGTCAGTATCCGCGAGGCTCTGCGTGAAGTGGAGCTGTGGGCTGCTGGAGCGAGTTTCTCTTTCACCGAGTACACCAGCAGCACTGGCGCACACGTCAGCTTCATCCGTGAGTGGCGGGACGTCATGAACCAGGTGAGTGTGTGAGAGAGAGAGAGAGAGAGAGAGAGAGAGAGAGAGAGAGTAAGGTAAAATGAATGAAATGGTTGCAGTCTAGTTCATGGTGTGACGGTGTGTTTTGCTCTGTGTAGGTGGGAGATAACCGGTGTCTGCTGCAGTCTCTGAAGGATTCGCCGTATTACCAGCGCTTTCATGATAAGGTGTCTCTGTGGGAGACTCGCCTTGCTGATCTCGAAGACTTCCTGCAAAGCCTCAACAGCATCCAGAGGAAGTGGCTATACCTCGAGCCCATATTTGGGCGGGGTGCCTTGCCTCAAGAACACGCCCGCTTTCTCAGAGTGGATCAGGACTTCAGGTGTGTGTGTGTTTATGTGCTGGAGATGTACATGCTCTGTATGGAGAAGGCGCTATAGCGGGCTGTGTGTGTGTGTGTGTGTGTGTGTGTGTGTGTGTGTGTGTTTGTTTAGGGCCATAATGTCAGATGTACAGAGAGACAGCAGAGTGACATCTCTGACCACGCGAGCGGGAATGAGGAACTCCCTGAACACACTTCAGGATCAGCTACAGCGCTGTCAGAAATCCCTCAACGATTTCCTTGAGGTGCTGCATCACACACACACACACACACACACACACACACACACACACACACAGAGGAACATGCATACGGTTTTAAAATGGGTGTTTTCATTAGAAACAGGAATACTGAATATCTGGGTGTGTGTGTGTGTGTGTGTGTGTGTGTGTGTGTGTGTGTGTGTAACCTTCACAGGAGAAACGTTCTGCATTTCCTCGTTTCTATTTCATCGGCGACGATGACCTGCTGGAGATACTGGGCCAAGCATCAAATCCCACCGTCATCCAGACACACCTGAAGAAGCTGTTTGCAGGTCACACACACACAC
>JBCNYH010000026.1:27973994-27990325 GCA_039654325.1 Tandanus tandanus
CCTCACACATTAATCATCCTCACCCATCCCTCCTCCTCACACATTAATCATCCTCACCCATCCCACCTCCTCACACAATAATCATCCTCACCCATCCCTCATCCTCACACATTAATCATCCTCACCCATCCCTCCTCCTCACACATCCATCCTCCTCACACATCCCTCCTCCTCACACATCCATCATCCTCACACATCCCTCCTCCTCACACATTAATCATCCTCACCCATCCCACCTCCTCACACATTAATCATCCTCACCCATCCCTCCTCCTCACACATTAATCATCCTCACCCATCCCTCCTCCTCACACATTAATCATCCTCACCCATCCCACCTCCTCACACATTAATCATCCTCACCCATCCCTCCTCCTCACACATCCATCATCCTCACACATCCATCATCCTCACACATTAATCATCCTCACACATTAATCATCCTCACACATCCATCATCCTCAAACATTCCTCATCCTCAAACATTCCTCATCCTAACACTACCGTATCCTCAAACATCCCTCATCCTCAATCATCCATCCTTAAACATTCCTCATCCTCAGACCACCTTATCCTCAAACATTCTTCATTCACAATCATTCATCATCCTCAAACATTCCTCATCCTCACACTACCTTATCCTCACACATTCCTTATTATCACACAGTCCTCATCCTCAATCATCTTTCACCACAGTCCTTATGGTCAACCATTCCTTTTCCTCAATAATCCCTCATCACAATTCTGAATCTCAACTGTCCCTCATGCTCAATCATCTTTCATCATCACAGTGCTCATCCTCAACCATTCCTCATCCCTCATAACCATTTATAGAAGGCCATGCAGTTAATGCTAGGTTTTAATGACTGACAATCTTCTACTTGCAGACATGCTGTTGAATTTGGAACTATTGTTGCCATGGGTTATAAAGCATTCTATCAAATGATTATCTTTAATAACACATTGAACCCCAAGGTAAGTCTGTCTCAGTATGGAAGTGACAGCTTGCTTACTGTTGTTATTTTTTATATTCAGTGGTTGAAATAAATGCCAAAATATGAGTTAGTAACATGTACTGTGTTAAAATAGCAAGGTAGTAAAGCTCTGAATTTTGGTGTCTGGAGATATCTGTGTGGGCAAACAGCCATGAGCAAGACAGCTAGTCCCTCAAGTATGTTTGTTAAAACATCATACCTCTTCTGTTTTTGTTCAAACGTCATACCTTTTGCTAAAACTCTCCAGCTCCAAACCTATCAACATCCTTCGTGTCTCAACCTGCTGTATCCTGTAACCCTGTCCAATACTGGGTACACCACAGACAAGGCTGCAATCTTTATGGCTGTGAAACATGGGCATCGAATGCACAAATCAAAATGAAACTTAAAAGCAGTGCATAAAGCTCTGCAGGTGGAATACCCCAGGGTGGTAGTGCCCCTCTCTGTGACATCACCACAAAGTGCACAGATCAATCAGTAGGTGATGATGTCACAGAGAGAGGTGCTACTGCACAGTGTGTAGATCATTCAAGTGAAAAGAACAAAGGGACAAGGACACAGAGGGACACTACGTCTCGCCCCTGGTAGAGCATTGCTAAGTGGTTTACCCATTACATGAGATATCCCATAACGAGAAGCTGCAAAAATATGCTTTTAGAGGTGGATCCTTCAAATCCCCTGGACACAACGCATTACCAGTGAAGAGGTACTTCATAGAATGGGCCAAGATCAGAAAAAAATCAAGACACTGGGAGAAAGAGGAAACCAAATTCCCTGGATACGGAATTCGAAAAGGAGATTTGGAGGAACTGGTTATGGCTGCGAGAATGATCGGAAGAAGAGCCCATGGTGGACCGTGAACACACCAAACTTAAGGATCTGGCTCTGGAAGCGAGAATGATCTGGGACTGAGCAAGACTGCGTTATAGCTGATAAGATGTGTTGTGTTGTGATTGTTCAAGTTTGTCGAGGCCCGCCCGACACGGTTAGCACGTCCGCCTCACAGCAAGAAGGTCCTGGGTTCGAGTCCTGGGATCGGGCTCGGAGATGCCGTTTTTCCGTGAAGTCTGCATGTTCTCCCCGTGCTTGCATGGGTTTCCTCCGGACACTCCTATTTCCTCCCATAATCCAAAGACATGCACATTAGGCTAATTAGCTATTCCAAATTGCTGCTAGGTGTGTGTCAGAGTTTGAATGGTTGTGTGTGTTGGCCCTGTTATGGACCATCAAGCTGGTCGGGGGGTACCCCGTCTTTGCCCAGAGTCGGCTGAGGCATTATTACTCAGGTAAGGGCTCCACAGTGGCGGTGTGTCTTCGTATGCAACAACGGTAAACTTAAGACATTCTTCTTATTTGAAACCTCTGCACTGTTTCACATTAGAAACTGTTGTAACACATTAATACTTGCAACCTGCTGCTAAAATTTAACCACTGCAATACACAGAAATAAGTGCTACCCAGATCTGGGAATTCATGCATAAATAGTCCATTTATCATCATCTAGTAAATAATTACATACCATCTTGCTCTGGCTGAGAAATGCCCGAAGGTATTTTTTGATAGTTTCCCTCCATAACATGTAGAAGAATAAATCCTCAAATATAATCACAGCGTCAAGAGATTTCTAGACGACAGATATTCATTGCTGTGTGTAGTAGTGTGTCATTGTGGGATACCTCATGGAGCTTGCTGACAGTTCTGGCAGGGCTACAGGTGCAGGGGTTCCAATGTTCTTTTACACAGGCACAGTTCCCACCACAGCGCTTCACCAGCAGGCATTGTGGGAAAAATACAGCATTGGTGACCTTCAGTTCCTCCCGCAGATTTACGGACAAATTACGTGGCGTACAGCTGTACAGCTTCACGTCCTCATACAGACGATCCAGATCAACTGTCAGTCAGACAGAGACAGAGGCCGTGACTGTGTGCAAGTTTTCTGACAAGTATATTGAGGTAAAAGTTTGGCTAATAAACAAAAGCACTGAAAATACAAATTTTTCAGAAAGTGTCTCAAATTGTATTTTTTTGACTTATGCATAGCATGAATTCAGACTGAATGGAACGGTTTAGCGAGTGAAGAAATAAAAAAATACAGTGATGATTATACACTTAACAAAATGAGAGACAAATCAGAATCCAAGTTCTATTCAAGTATTTATTTCATGTAATATTGGATCATATTGATGAGAATAAACAAACAAACAACAATATATAGTAACAACAAAAATAACAGTCTCTTTTTTGAGAATAAAAATCTATATTTAGTGTGAACACCCTTTACTTTGATTACAGCATTTAACCTTTCAGGCATAGTGTTCAACATATTTTTTAATTTCTTCTCTCGCTAAACCAACCCGTATGGTTTGAAGTTCATTTATGTTACGCAAAAGTCGAAAAAATAAAATTTGCGACTCCTTTCAATTTTTCAGAAAAATTGGTATTTTCAGTGTTTTTGTTTATTAGCCATACTTTTACCTCAGTATACTTGTCGGAATGATTTTTTTGGTTCTCATTACTTACAATAGCATTGTTCAATACATTTTCACCTAAAAATTATAGAGAAGTCATTTTTTACTTCTTTTTATTAGGAGCCTTTTTACACAAAAGTGGTGGTGTAGAATCTTCACTGCACACTACTGTGTGAGAGCTTGTCATGCACTAATTATGCTACCTCTAGATGCCTTCACACACACACACACACACACACACACACACACACACACACACACACACACACACACACACACACACACACACCATACATAAGTGATGAGGAATTTATACCCTCTGGTGCTTTCCAGAGTTTGTGCATGTGTGTAGAGATGGTATGTAGAGGGAGGATACATATTTGAGTGATCTAATAAAAATAAGTGAACAGTTCTCTACTCCTTTCAATCCACACTTGTAGAGAAGGAAGAAATATACTGTAGCAGCTCAGTTAATCACCCATGCAGACAAACTGTTGGTCTGTAGCATTGAGATTAACCAGATCTGTGTCTCTACAACTGTCTTCACCCAGGAGATTGAAGTCTCTAACTATGGCTTGTCCTAGGGTGTCCAACCCTGTTCCTGGAGGGCTACCTTCCTGCAGGTTTGGTCTCCAAACAAAATCGAACACACCTGTTTGAGCTGATCAAGAACTTCTTAAGCCAATAATCAGATGGTCAGGTGTGCATGATTAAGGTTTAGTCTTGATTAAGGTTTAGACCCCTGACCCAGGGAATTGGGGATTGGACCACTAAACTATTAAAACGTTTCCAACATTGGTCCTGGACAACCCCCTGTCCTGCACATTTTAGTGCTTTCCCCTTCTCCATCCCACCCACCTCAAGGCATGAAGAGCTGTTAATTAGCTAATTAGTTAAATTTGGTGTGCTGGGAACAAGGTAAACAATAAAACGTTCAAGGCAGGGGCACCTCCTCCTGGAGGCTTAACCACGAGATAAGGACCTGTATTAGAGCATTTACCCTGGGGAATTGGACTCTACCACCAGATTGAGCCTGGGAATTGGATCCTGTCCCACCAGCCGTACCCTCCAGATTGTGGCCTGTATTAGCAAGCTTCACCTGGGGAATCATGGCCTTTAATGCCACATATACCCTCAGGATCATGGGATTTTTAAATGCATCAAGTTGACCTTAACAACTGCTCAGCCTACTCGGTCCATACAAACATCTTTACCTTGAGGAATGAGGTTTATATTAACTATACACAACTATAGTGGTCTCTTCCACTAATTTTACACTGTGAATAGCTTAGACCACAGGATTCCAGCCTTGGTCCTGGTCATATATCCCTTTAGTAATATTTTTGTAAAAACAAACAAACAAACAAAAAACAAACAAACCCTGGAGGAATCAAACTTGATCTGCTATTTGTGACATGTACCACCAAGCATCTTACCAGGAAATCAAGTGTCTACTCAACTAACTCATGATATCAAGATTTCTGGTTTGCATTACCAGTTTTTGCAGGAAAATAAGGCCTGTAGCACCGAGTTTTAACTGGTAGATGAAGGTATTAAAAGTGAGGTGGCCGGTATCCTCCTGGCTTTACCTGGAGTACTGGGGCATGTGCATTTGGTTCTGCCCATGGGAGCAGGGTCTGTACAATCAGTTTTAAGATAGAGCTCTGTGTCACCAGCTTAAAGTTTAAACACAAAGCTTAAAGTTTATAGTAAAGTTTTTAAAGTGTCTTAATAACTGAAAACTGGGTTAGACACTACGATTTACTCATGTCAAGTTGGACGTGTGTGGTACTCACGTTTGTTTGAACGTCTGGCAGAGTAGCTCCGTGGTACGTACTGTGGTGTATCTGTATGTGTGTGGATAGAGTACAGGTCCTCTCTCCAGGTATTCGGGTTCAGGTATCTGAGGACCTCCTCCACTGTACTGAACCCCGCAATGATATCATCCAAAGCATCAGCTGATGATGGTGCATTAGAGACAGACAGTTCATCCTGAAGTGAGCGAGAGAAGAAAAAATAAAGTGCAAAAAGATGACAGAGAAGGAATAGATGGAAAAAGAAAAATAAGTCAGATATTTGGGGAGAATCATTTGGGCCAAGAAAATAATCTGGTAGTCTTTGTACTGGAAACAGTGCATGAACACATCAGTGCGATTACACCATCTAGACCTGAAAATAAAACAGTGACTTGATGGTGTGTGTGTGCGCTTACCGACACAACTGTGACAGTCTCCAAGTTATTCAAAAAAGTCGGAGGAGCATCAACCTGAGAGACATGGTAAGAAATAGTGAAGGAGGTAGAGAGGCACACATATACATCAAATCATGGAATGAAGCATGAATCTAAAAAAAGTCTTTAGTTCACACTCGGCACACATTCGATCCAGCACACCAGTTTTCTTCCCTGTAATCCACATATAATATTCAAACTTTTCCCCATGAGCCTCACATCACAGTTTTATCAGAGTTTGCTACCCAGAAACCCCAAGTGTCGATTTTGGACAATGTGTGATTGGCAATTAGGTATAGCTTGCTCAGTAGCAAAACTGAAACACAAATAAACAGGCCCCTTCACCACTGCTCAGACTTTATTATAAAAAATAAATAAATAAAAACACAATTTAACTCAGATAGGCAGACAAACTTTCCTCAGGCAAAACACAGAACATGAACTCATTAGACGGATAATAAAACTATCAAGCCCAGTGAAGCAAATGAAGGCAGAAATCAGCAAGTAAAAGCGATGAAAAGAAAACTCTGGGTTAGCCTTTCCTTCTTTTGCTTCAGACTGAATACAGGAAACACAAGAGAGATTTATTGATTTATTTCCTCCTGGGCTGAAAGTGATTCAGCCCTTAAAGGCACCGCGCTGCTCATATAACACCAGCCTATTATAGAACACCTATTCATAGAGATATCTACTGGGACCTCAGCCTTTAGACAGTGCCTAAATCTTTATATTAGACTAACTATAACTCGGACACACATTGATTGAAAAAAAAAAAAAAAAAAATCACAGTGATAAACTATTTACTGTGACAGAAACAAGGACATTACATCAGTTTATCTTTCAAGCAGAGCCCTGAAAATGTCTGTGCAACATTGGAATCATTCAGGAGTTGTATTTAGGCAGGCTCCTTGAACATCTTTATTATAGCTTTAAAAAAGGGATCTGAACCAGAGTAACTGAATGTCCCTGGGCAATTGTGGCCAAATATCTCCAGATTTGATTGGGGAACCCTAGCTTACACCGTCAAGCTTTAACAATGGGGTAGAGGCCTGTATGATGAGACGATCCTGGGGAATTGTCCTTTACTGCCAGATTAAAACATTAGCTTTACTCTGCGGACTGAGACCCGTATTATCAAGCTTCACTTGGGGAATAGTGGTCTGTACCATCCGCTTTACTCTGGAGACTCATGGCCTGTAGCATCACATACCCTGGGGATCACAGGAGCATTGCCTGTACCACTGGTTTCACCTAAATAACCACTTCAGTCTGGGATTTGTGGTGTATACTACTGAGATATAATGTCAATCAGACTGGGCTGTAGAAACAACTTTGCTTGTTTATACCACCAGTGTTACCCCAGATGCTGTTTGGACAATAGGTTCCCACAACTCAGGTCCTGGTGTACCCCTATCATGGACACACGTCATTCATTTGAAACTGCTACTTAACAGTCCTTCTTATGTTGAAACGGGTATGTTGGGAGCAGGGAAAACACTCACATATACAGGACATGGGGTGTTCCGGGAACAGGGTGGGGAACCTGTGACAACCAACATCATGTCGAGTCCAACCGAATTTATTATGAGGAGAAAAAATCATGTGTTTTTGTATTATGGTGTTAAAATGTAGAGTATGCAAAGGTTGGTGGGTCTGAAAAACATTTACATATTTATTCAGGAGTCTATTTGGAACAGCATAAACATGCTGATTCCGGAACATTCTTCACTAATATTTACACTTTATTTACAGGGTTTAGTGGAGAGCAGCTGCTTCTGGAAACGTGTGTGTGTGTGTGTGTGTGTGTGTGTGTGTGTGTGTGTGTGTGTGTGCACGTGTTAAGATGAGAGAACACTCATCATGTACATGAAATTTTGCTCGATGCTCTTGGAATATTGTGAGTGTGACCCACCAGCAGGGAGTAGCAGAGTTTGAATCCTGGCTTGGCAACAAAGATGTCGTTGGATTTAAATGTGATTCTGATCATGTTGTTCTTTGATGTGATGGGACTCGGGGCTTTCCGTCCACACCAGGGACCCCAAGTAATGGTGCTGATTTCCGAAATGTCGGCAACCTCCACAAAATCATGTCTACACACACACACACACACACACACACACACACAGTTTCAATAACTCAAGTAAACACCTGTAATGCAAGTGTCTGAATTTCTCCTAAGGAAGACAATGGAGTCTAATCTAATCTAAAGCAGTCAACAGTGATGGAAAGTGAACAATGACCAAATATCCTTCTGTGGTGATAATCCATTTCACCAGCCCTTCATTCTTCAGTCCATACACCCAGTCAGCCACTCATCCATCAATTCACCCAACCATCCATTAGCACACCCAACAACTCAGCCAGTCACCCACCAGTCCATCTACCCAGTCAGCTACTGATTAATCGGTCCATCCACCGGTCCATTCGTTCATCCAACAGTCCATACACCCAGTCAGCTCTTATCCACCAGTCCATCCACCCAGTCAACCATGCATGTTCAGACTATCCACATCCACTCATCCAGCACTCCATCCCCTAAGACAGCCCCTGCACCATTCCATCCATACGGTCACCCACTCAGCCATTCATCCATCCACAGAATCATCTTGTCAACCATCACTTCATTCTCCCATCCACCCAGTTGTCCATCAGTTCATCTACTCAGTCAGCTCCTCATTCTTCAATCCATCCACCCAGTCAACCACTCATCTACCAGTCCATCCACCTAGCCAGCCACTCATCCTTCAGTCTACCCACTTCAGTCAGCCACTCCCTAAATTTGACAGTTTTTACCTTAGAGCACCGTTCAAAGTTTTTTTTTCTCTCTGTTATCAGTAAGCTCGTCCCCTGTACACTACCTCCCACCCTCCTGTCCCTCACCTGCACATACTGTTCACAGGCTCCTCCAATCCAAATCTCCTATCAAACTCCACCAAAACACGTGAGAAGGGTGGGGCCAGCAGTTTCCATGACAGCAGGAGGTTGCGTGGGTAGGCGTTTGGGTACCGTGGGCTCTGGATCTGGCCGCCTGCTGTCACCATGACGACCTCCTCCTGGCAGAACAAATCTATAAGATGATAGGTGATTGTTAACAAGGAAACAAGGAGAAATGACCATAATGGTACAAGAGACACAGACAGAGAGATGATAATGAAGACAGATAGTGTGTGTGTGTGTGAGAGAGAGAGAGAGAGAGAGAGAGAGAGAGAGAGATTATTACCCAATGACCCACAAAGGATCCACCTTTTCTTCAGACCCTAACCAAACTCATTATTATTCAAAAATTATTTTATTATTCATGAAGCTTTTTAAAAAGAAGAACTTTTTTTTTAATCTTTCGCACGGGAAACAAGGGACCAAGAGGATGGATGAGTAAAAAAAAAACACCAAACCAGCTGTAACTATGTGTCCTTACACTTACACAAGTGTGAGCATGATCGTGAACGACAGTTCTGATCTGTATCTGTCTAATTAACACCCTCTCACATACACACACACACACACACACACACACACACACACACACACACACACACACACACACACACACACACAACAAAACAGTAAAACAAATGCACTGACTTCTCAGATAGCTTTGTTGGTATGCAGCTAAGAGACAGGGTCACTGACAGTACATTCATGAGCCCTGATGTCTGTTTAAATGCTGTAGCCAGAGAAAAATGCTGGTTCAAGGAATGTGTATATATCTCCCATGCCAAATGCCAATTTAGGCCAAGAGCCTCCCTTTCCTCTGATTGTAAGCTGGATAGCTTGAATAACATCTCAGGAAGCATTACTAAACCAGCTCGTACATATTTTTAATTACAGGATGTTTGTAGTTGCCCTGAGTTATTGTTAAATTGTCAAGAAAAATAACGAGTCCCTGCAAAACTACATGATAAGTCCTGACATATTTTCCCCATGTGTTTCCCATGTACTATTAGCTTACTTACCAGTTTTCAGGGTCGATATACCAGTCACCTTCCCATTCCCAGCTACGTGGGGGCAGGAAGCACTCCCGCTTCAGTTTCACCTTCCCTGTCACGTCAGAGAACTTGTGGCGACCCACCAGGCCTGTGGTTCCCCACTTCCCGAAAACTTCAGCTTGGTTTTCATACTGTTGAAGTGAGAGCTCATTAAATAATACATTACACAATGATCAGATCAATCACGTTCTGTGCATTATTACTCTAGTAATGAACCAACACGCATGCATTACCATTTCAGCGTAGACGCTGAATGTTCCTTCTGCAAAGCTGTTGAATTTCTTTTCGTGAGCTGACAGACCCAACCACATGTTCAAACGCAGCTGCACAGGAATCTTCACACCTTTATTTTTGTCCATTGGGTACTGAAACCAACATATAAGAGCATTTTGCGGCTACATATCATCAACATCAGTGCATTATCTGGTTTTTTTCTGCCCTTTCCTTGACCTTTAGCCTGATACCTCTGCATTGGTTTGTATAATTCTGCACCTTTGCATCCGCATTTATTTTTCTCTGTCTCTGCAAAGACACCTAACACTTTTTTTCTCAGATCTATGAGAAACTGCTCTGTGCATGTTGTGATTTAAATTTAAAGCTAAGTTAAATATGAAGGTAGCAATTCCTGTGAAGTCCTACCAAGGAGAGGTCTCAAGCACAAGCATTAATGCTGAAAAAATAAAATCATCCTGAAACATTGTATAAGCCACCTGCAAAAATAAAAGGGTGACATTTTGATAGACAGGAAAACATCTGTGACCTACTTTTGAATTATGTACCACAAGAGAACCTGTGATGTGGTAAAAGGCTTCAAAACCGATCAACAGGGTCTGCTACCATTGTCCATGCTTATATCTTTGAATGAGTTTCACTTACCTTCATAAAGATGGTCTGTGTCTTGCCACAGTATTTTCCAGTAGCCTCTTCGCTATGTGTGGAGAAAAGGACCTGATTGGCTGGGATGCGTGCATAAGCCATACGCTTCTCTCCTCTCAGCATCCATATAATAATATCAGGCATGCTGTTCTGAGGCTGCGAATAGAGAACATGCTTAGATTTGTATGTACAGTACTTTGAGTGCTTTATTAACTTACATACCTCAGTACATATTTCTTATTCAAACTATTAAGTAGAGCAGATGTAGCAAATAAAACACAACCTCCTCTGCAATCTGCTGTAGGTGATCCAACCAATCCTCTATATCAGTAAGTGTGGATTTAACATCAGTGGCCTCCTCCCGCATGTGACAGGCGGCATCTCTAATGTTGATGATGGCGCCGTCTCGTAGCTTTTTCAGTTGAACATCCAGGGCTGTTAAGTTAGGCTTGGCCTCCAAGTCTGGTAGTTGGTAACTTACAGACAGAATTTGTATCAAATAAGATGATGAATACCTTATGCAGGTTGTAGAGCATGCTAAGTGTTCCTTTATGTGACTTCTATTAGCATTATACACATGGTGACAAAAATAAAGCATGTTCTCGTTGGTGGGACTTACTTGGTAAGGTCTTCAATGAGCTGGTTGATGAGTTTCAGCCAGATCTCAGCAAGCCGTGTCTCAGTAATCTTAGCCAGTATGGCCGTCTTTAGTGTGGTAATGTTGGCTTGCTGGAGAAAACAAGGATAAAAATGTATGTAACATAACCCAGGCTTTTTTAATTACACACTCAAGCTATGTTATAGAGACTCATTAAAACCCTACCAGTCTATTAACTATAAAGAGCATAATGTTCATTGAATCCAAACGATGGCTGATATCCTCCCAGAAGGAAGTGAGGATAACGACCGGCTTAGTGTCTGCCCAGGGCAAGTAGTAGTAGTGATTTCCTGTAATACACAGAAGCAGTCAACAGAGTGAGAAGGTTCATGTCATGTTAAATAGCAAATTTAAATATGGCTAACATGGGCTGCCGCACAAAAAAAAAAAATCTGAATGGTGATATTTGTGCTATCGGTTTTCTTCTATCATGTCACCATGTATGTCAACTAACTTTGTCAGAGTAGGTGCCCTGATTCCAGTTTGTGAGCTAGGCAGGCTACTGCCTGGGAAGGTCTCCAACTGAGAAGTATGAGAGGGGAGGCGGGTGGAGGTAGGTTTACCTCAGATCTTCCCACTGGAATCCCAAGTTTGGGGAGTCTATCAAATAATGCACCTCTAACTTTGTATGGTAAAAACTCAGTAAGAATAATAATAATAAAAAAAAAAAAAACAGTGTACACAATTATTTGCCTAACGCAAAGTGGATGTCGCTGAATAGTAATTACCTTTATACTTAAAATCTTTTGACAGTGCCTTGCAACCTATAGTTGATTGTTTGCTTTCAGTTATACATTTCCAAGCCCTTGCAGTGAGGAAGGTGAGTAGTAGTGAGTAGTAACACCTGACTGAGTTTACATTTATTTTCTTAATGGGTTGAACCCTTAACCAGTGATTTTATTTTATTTTTTAAATATATACTTTATTAATTTATTTTTGAATTGTTGCTATTATGTCTTTCACTTATGATATTTGCTGTTGTTAGTTACATTGAGTAAATGCAGCTGGAAAAATATTTTTGTACCTCTTTCTTTCAGGTTGCAAAGCACCATTTATTACATGGGGAAGGTCCTTAAATCGCATGGTGCAAGTGATCAGTGTTCGTCAAAAACAGGTGTGTGTGAGTGTCAGGTGACTGTGAATGGTGTAGAGGATTCTGATGAGTTGTCTGGCTGAATGCAGCAACGAGCTGGCAGTTATTTAGTATATACTATGTTGGAACAGGGCAATCTGATTTGTTTGCTGTCTCAGGATAATTAACAATTACTCAATGAAGGCATAGTGGTAGTCGCTGAATAGTCCCTGAAACATGAGGGGATTATTCAATTCAGCCCCTAATAATGGCCAGATCATGCCATTCCTGTGTTGCATATACTATTATTATTTACAAGTATGTTATTTTATTTTCATATTTGTGTGATACGGGACTTATGCAATTTTTCTTTTTTAGCAATAGGGTAATAGTGTAATCATTACCTCTGTTTTTAATTTTTTTTATTTTCTTATTTTTTTTTATAATTATATCCTAAAATTTGTTTTATTAAATTATAATTTGTCTTGTTACTTCTTCCTATTTATGACCCTTTTTTTTTGGATATAGACTGTCTGGCCAAAAGAACCAGCACACTTCAGTGTTTTGTTGGAATGCTTTGATTTCGGTCTGCATTCACCATGGCATAGTTTTTTGACAAACCTATGCAACACCACAACATTTATTTCCATCCAGAGTTATGTTGGGTTTTTTCTGTCAAGATGTCATATTGATTATCACATATATATATATAATACATATGATTGTATTGAAGATCAATTTAAGTGGTAGTACCACTCTGTAAAGTTTCATCCAGCTCATCTCAAATAATTTCAGTGGTGCCAGTTCATGTGTACAAAACATTCCTTATGCCCCCTGAATCACTCTTTTACAATTTTATATCTGTGCTATCAGAGTAGAAAAAAATCCACTGATGGAATTATCTGGTCAATAAGTACATTCAGGTTGTCAGCTGACTTCATTTTAATGCCAAATAATATTGCCGAGCCTTCATCTGATCAACCCTGGTGCGCCCATCACTCTCGAACAATGTAAATTTGTACTTGTCAGGCCACACGACTTTGTTCCAGTGATCTACAGTCCAATCTTTATGCTCCCTAGCAAATTAAAGCCTTTTGTTTGGAGTAGCCTCACGTACAAGTGTTTTTTTTATGTTCACACTGCGGTTTAGTCACATGCCATTGAGTTCTTTCAGAAATGCACTTTCTTTCACTATTAAAACTTAGTAATTAGTTTTTCTTTCAATTCCTTACTGTTGGTTCAACTTCAAGTGTTTAAGTGATTGCCACTCACAGTCAGTCAATTTTTTTTTTCATGTTAAATAATAGGTTCGGTAATGCACCGGACAGTGCATAAGCCAATTTGAGTCATTTCAGCAATCTCCTAAATAGTTTGCTTGGGGGCCAATAATTTGACACTTCTGAAACACAGTAATATCTTTTCCATGATGACAGGATATATCTTCCAACATGGTTGATTAAAGAAGATGTGTCATGATTTTTACACAAATTCAGTTGACAAAAAGTCAACTAAATTTGCCATGAATGGCCAAAATACTTGTCTATATTTGTTAATTAGCCTTTCAGCTTGCAGCTCAAAAGTCGAGAGCCCAATATGGATGAAAATGGATTGCAACATGGACTCGCTGAAATCCTGTTGGGCTGAACAGTTTTTAAAGAATGAGATCGTGTTTCAAACCCCTAACAAACCTAATGCATGAACCCAATTCATGTCTAGTATGCTTTGTAAACCAAATTTCCATCTGAATGAATGATTATGTCTTGTGTGATAAAAAAAACATTCATGATATTTAGGCTATTTTCTTCAAACACTGCGCCTTTAACAAACGAGAAACTACTCACTGCAGCAGGTTGCGTTAAAAGAATTGCTGCCAGCTGAAACATAAACCCAGCACTGATTTTCTAATCAAAGGTTCCTGATTATTTTCTTATTAAAATTCAAACGGCCAGACAGTTTACTTTTACAGTTATATAGTTTTAAATGTGATGATTAATTATTTATTTATTTGTGTTGGCTGGGTGTGGCAGACCACTGATTCATATGTATGCATTTCAAAGTGTATATTCAAGTAGCCATAATAATTATCTAACCATCAAACACAGCACAGCTGTACTGGGTGGTAGAGGCCAGGGGTTTGCATGTTGAATCCATCTTGTTGCCATAGTTTCCGATGCTGACCTCAAACTGGATGGGTTCACCAGGTTCCTGCAGCATGCACGCACTGTGAAACACTGCACACAGGGAGTACTTCCTCTTCCGCTGGAACTTCTGTTCACAGAGAGAGATTTAACACTACATGACTATAGCATTAAAAGTGTTTTTTTTTTATATTAGCCATCTCAGCTCTGAAACTCAGCTGAGGTGGGTTTATCCATAAGGAGTATGCCTCAAGTGATGTACATTTTATAAGGCAGATGTTATCGTTTAAAGCCAGGTATGAAAACCACCCCACCAATTGTACAAATTTGAAAAATTATGTTTTGCTAACTGGAATTCAATACTTTTTACATAGAAAGTAGAAATGTTGAGGATCCATGCCCAAAAAACTGTGTCATCCAATGCCCAATAGTTTTTCCTGTGGTGGGTCCTTGAATAAAGGCATGTCAGTAGTCGCGTGAATGGCCCCGTCATTTACGCTATTGACTGACTTAACATTGCAGCACAATTAGGAAATTTGGTATGTACTTATAGGTAAACATGTATAGTATACATGGAATCTTTTAAAAATTAAGTAATGATTGGTCTAAATGCTCAAAAACATGTCCAAACATGTGTAAAAAGCTTGTGAACATTAAATAAAACTAAAAATGTGAGGTTTTGGGTCATTTCGATAGGCTGTTATGGGGAGAAATATTGGTGACAGACCCATAAAAGGATGCCTGAGTAGCTCTGGTCATGCTCTTTCAAAATATATTAATGAATATATTCCCATTATTAACAGATTTACAGCCACTGGACACATTTATATCTTGGAGTAGTTTTCATGAGCCTTGTTTATACTGATATGCCTAGCTACATCAGTAGCTTAATGACTTGCCTTCATTTTTGCACAGCATACCAGCATTCAATCATTAGCTACCTAGCTAAGTTTGTGCAGTCATAGCAGGAGGTAATGGGCTAAACCAGTCAGACTGGGATTTGATTGCCCGCAGCTACTCCCATCAATAATAATCCATGCAATTACAAATGAATAATTAACCTAGGGTTATGATTGGCTCTCTGGGATTAAAATTACAGTTTAATGCCAAATATACTGTGTGTACAGCACTGAGGGTGAAACAATTTCAAACAGTTGATTAGACCATAACATTATTTAAAATACAATATATTGCAATCATTTAGAGACTGAACACATGTTCACACAGTGCCAGAAAGCTGACGACTACATTATATTTCCTTTAAAATTTCCAAATTTCTAAAATTTAACCCTAAACCTAAACCATATCCTCTATATCTAATTTATATTTTGTCATTTCTAACTTTCCCTCAGAATGTTTCAGTACAATTAAAAGCAGGGAAGTGAAACTCATGGGGAAGGGTGACATGTGCTGTGCTGCATGCTGTTACCTGTGCTACTAGTACATCGTCACTGTTGATGTCATCCACTTTCTTGTCAATCTTGTCTTCCAGCCGAGTAGAAAGTTCAATGAGAACTCTGCCCCTGTAGGCTACCCCCTCACCCTGTCACAGACATACACAACATAACTCACATCTACACCCATTCTGTAGATCATAAAGTACACAGCAGATATTACTGGTAAACATTACAAGGTACTAAAGCAAACAGTGACAAATCAAATACAATTTTGGGTGCATGGCCTTACAAAACCCTTTTATGATTATACATTGCTTGAATCAGTTTGCCAACATTTTGTTAGGCCCCTACCCAAGTATTTCGCAATCTTTTTTTGTTTGAATAAAGCTAAACTTAGGGCGGCACGGTGGCGTAGTGGTTAGCACGTCCGCCTGACAGCAAGAAGGTCCTGGGTTCGATTCCCAGCTCGGGCGTTTCTGTGTGGAGTTTGCATGTTCTCCCTGTGCTTGCG
>JBCNYH010000026.1:28250685-28264504 GCA_039654325.1 Tandanus tandanus
ATACCCATAAACCTCCCCTTGGAAAAGCAAATTTGTTCGGCACAACACTGCAACCAGACTGCCATTCTGCTTGCTATCATGCTGGACAGGACAAGTTTAAAAAAATAAATAAATAAATAAAATTTTAAAAATAAAATACTTACCAGGAAAGAAAGGGGTAATGGTGTGTTTGTGTGTTTGTATCAGATGTTCTATCAGAAGAGCCAAACAAGGGAGCACGTGCACCTTGGAGAAACTCCGAGGGGAAGTTTGTTAGCCGCGTACTACGTCTCAACAACAACCTTTTATCGAACACGACCGGACTCATGGAAACGCTGTCTGCTTTATTCACCGAGCCAAAACGTCTTGCCTGGCTCGACCTCTCCTTCAACAACATCACACACATTCAGCCGGTACACGACCACTGACATAAACATATGTTCTTCCATATCAGAAAACAGTCTCATTGTTGACTAGATGCATTTTCTTTCAATCGAGTAACAGGGTTGAGTTTTTTAAGCATAGACTCGAACAGAGAATCACCTTCTGGTCATACACACCTTCACCCCTTTCTCTCTCATGCAGGTCCTGACTGAGCTGGTAGAGTTGCGTGTGTTGTATCTGCATGGTAACTCGGTGTGTAATGTCTTGGAAGTGGACAAGCTCGGGGAGTTACCGCTCCTGCACACCATCACACTACATGGAAACAACATCGAGACTGAGCACGGCTACAGGTAAAGGTCAATCGAAGGTCATACTGCATCACCTGGGACACATTTGGATACAGGACTCCAACTGCAATATTTAACTATTGTTTGTTCATCCCTGTGTTATTAGGAATTACGTGATCAGAGCCCTTCCTCATCTGAAGATGATGGACTTCAGTGCTGTCACCAAACAGGAGCGAGTCATGGCCTCCATCATGTACAGGCCCAAGAGGAGACGCAAATAGCTCTTCTCCAAATAATGTAGCGCTTCTCCAAACTTTTACTAAAAATTCAGAACCACATGTCCATCCATCCATCCATCCAACCATTCCTTCTTGGGTCGCAGAGGCAACAGGTCTAGGAGGGAAATCCAGGCATCCCTTTCCCCCGCTCTCCTGGGGGATCCTGGGGCATAAACAGACCAGATGGGATATATAATCCTTCCAGCAAGTTTGGGGTCTGCCCCTGGACATGAAAACCTTTAAAAGGAGGCAACCAGGAGGCATCCTAATCAGATGCCGGAACCACCTCAGATGACTCCTTTCAATGTTGAGGAGCAACAGCTTTACCTCGAGCTCCCCCGCATGTCCGAGCACCTCACCATCTCTCCAAGGCTGAGCCCAGTCATCCTCCAAAGGAAAGTCTGTTTCTTTACAGTTTTCCTTCACCAAAATCTGTGATAGTGCCTCTGTGCACAAAGCCAACTCAGTGAAGATATTGTTTACCAAGGCTGGAGTGGAAGAACCTGAGTGTCCTTCACTGAACCCTGACCTTAACCATACTAAACGACTCTGGGATGAACTGGATCACCTACTGCACCCCGACCTCCTCAACATCAAAATATCAGCACCTGACCTCCTTACAAATGAACACAAATACCCACAGCTACGCCCAAAACTGTAGTGCAAAGCCATTGAAGATTATCAAAGCAAACACAGGAAAATAAATATAAATTGAGATGTTCAACAAAGCACATGAGTGTGATGGTCAGGGGTCCACAAACGTTTAGCTGTATAATATATGTAGGGTACAAATATAGTGGATGATTTGAGAAAGAGCTAGAACAAGCAATTTAGTGGTTCAGCTAATAGGATTATATTTGTGTGTTGTTGTTTATTTTTTGCTAAATGCAGAGCTAAGAAATATTGATTCATTCTTTTGCCAAACCGCTTTATACCCAATTAGCCTAATGTGGATATCTTTGGACTGTGGGAGGAAACCAGTGTACCTTCTTGAGGAACCCACGCAAGCACCAGGAGAACAAGCAGACTCCACACAGAAACGGCCTTGCCCAGCCTGGGACTCGGACCCAGGAACTTCTTGCTGTGGGGCAGACGTGCTAACCACTACGCCACCATGTCACCCTAAGAAATATAATTAAATTAAAATGTGCAACATTAAAGGTACATTCCAAAGAGGATCTTAGAAATGTACAAAAATAACTTGGGAGAATGTACTTAATAAGAATTAAAAAACACACAGTCAGCCAAGCCTGTTTATACAGTTAAGTACTCATGATGCAATCAAGGTAAGATTTCAGTGACAAAACTCTTTAAACACAGAAGACAAAAACTGTAGTTATGTCACGAACCGATTAATGTCACAAATATTCTTATATCCTAAGAGATATATATATTCAATTTCTAAGCTGCTTAATCCTAATTAGGGTCGCAGGAAGGCTGGCGCCCATCTCAGCCAACTCTGGCCGAAGGCGGGGTAAACACACATACAACCATTCACACTCACTCTCATACCTAGGAGCAATTTGGAACCGCCAATCAGCCTACTGTGCATGTTTTTGGACCATGGGAGGAAACTGGAGTACCCAGAGGAAACCCATGCAAGCACAGGGAGAACATGCAAACTCCACACAGAAACGCCCCGAACCCAGGAATCAAACCCGGGACCTTCTTGCTGTGATTCGAGAAAACACTCTACAGCTAATTAATATATCACACCGAGAAGCAATATAAAGGTGATTACTGTGTAAGCAGCGATTCCCTGGGTCCAAACGGAGACTAGCGAGGAGCACACTTTACTTTTAGTGACGGAGAGGAAGAGTTTGAAGGAGAATATGACGAATGGGGAGTATGGGGTGATGAAGAGGAGCGACGAAGGAGTACTTTCTCATTTCTATGAATTCTATCCCAGGGACGAGTTGGAACGTGTGAGGGTGACACAGAGAGGAAATGATGACGTCAGAGAGAGGATGCTGATGCTTGGACCCCTAATTACAATAAGAATGTTCTAACAGTAACTATTATGAGATCACAATGATCAAACATAAACAAATAAACAAGTTCAAGTTTCAAGTAAGTGAACCCATAATTGAGCTTAGAGATATTTCATGTTTGTATAACACTAAGAGTGTTAGCTAACACCTCCCAACACCTGATGTCCACCAGGATACACATTAAACTAAAAAATCCTGTGTTTTACTGCTATGAAATATGCTTAAGTTAACTTGAGATATCACTTTAAATGGTTATAATCATACTGAGTGCAGTGAAACCACACAATTTATTTGCTTAGACCCCAAAATATGCCCTGTCCGTTCCGGAGAACGCGGGATTTGAAGGATTTAAAGCAAAAATGCTGACTTTTAAAATGAGCAAAGCCGAAACCGGAAGTAGTTTTGTTTCCGGAAGTGGTTGTCGTGGCGGAAGTCGTCACGTTGTTGCCTTGTGTTCCCAGAAAGGTGTCATGTGACACTCCTTAAGGCGAGCAGAAGTAGTGTAGAAGTCGCACGGAACAGTTAGGTTGTCTTTTAAATCTGTATGTTTTAGAGGGTTTATATTCCCTCAGGTATAAAAGTGAAGAGGGAGAAGCGGGAGAAGCGGAAGTCTGAGCTCGAGCTGCAATGGGGTGCTGTTACAGCAGCGAGAGCGAAACAGCCGAACAGGTAACTGTGTGTGTGTGTGTGTGTGTGTGTGTGTGTGTGTTAGCATGCTAGCATGATAAGCCCCACTTTCTCAGAGACTTTCCCCTTTTATATAATAATATATTAGTCTATTAAGCTGGATAAATGTATGCTAATATGCTAGTAGTTTGTCCCGCTGTGATTCTGAAAACACGGTTCGCTTTAAAGTTAGTTTTTAATCAGTTTATATGTGGCTGAGAACTTGGGAAGATAGCCGTGAGGTCATTCCTGCTGGAACTTTTTGTGTTGGGGAGACCAGACGAGGTTATCGTGGGAATGTTGGTGATGGTTGTACGCTTGAAAAGATAAAAATAAAACAAACGTACTGTTTGCTAGCAGTGCTGGTGAACTGGAGTTCGTTTCTGCGCATGCGCGTGATCTAAGAGCTCGGTACACGTTTGTCAGTGCAGTGACCGAGGGCTCGTTGGAGTTTCACTGGGTTTAGTGTCGCGAATGCTTGCAGGTGACTTCCTTAATTCCTCATCACATCTCTTTCACGAGGTCAGAGTCGGGCTAAAGAGAGCGTTCTAAAGTCTCGCCTTGTCACTGGTCCAGACCCAGTTGAGGTGGTGCTGTAATGATGTGGTGGTTGATTTAGAGTATTTTCATCGTTGTTTCCATAGCAACAGGGCAACGTAGATCCCCCCCCCGCCCCCCGCCCCCCGCCCCCGATTTAGTTGTATCCAATTCCCACCCATCAAGTATTGCCTTCCCTATCACACGACCACCACCAACCAGGGAGGGGCGTAAGCAAGCACATGCCCCTCCGTAACATGCGATGCTGCCACCTGCCTTTTTTCGAACTGCTGCGCATGCGTATTTGGGGGCGGCCTAACACACACGGAGGGAAATCGCTATCGTACGAATGCGCTCACAGACACCCATGATCGGCTGGTGATCGCTGTGAGTGACAGGGAAGTGAGCGTATGTGAGAGCTCGTCCAATTAGCTCCCATGGACATCCCAGTCACGGATGGCTGTGGCATCAATCCGGATTCGAACTTGCGATCTCCGAGTTGATAGTCGCGCACCTTGTCAATGCGCCACTCGGAAGCCCGGCAACATAGATGTACGTGGGTGACACAGAAAGGGCGACTGAATCTTCTAGTGCTTTTGCAAATTTGCTCATGCGCAGAACATTGATTTAAAAGGACGTTGTGAACATGTCCGTTCCTTCTGAAACATTCGGAACAGGAATGTGACTCACGTCCTACCCTGCTGTTAATGACCAAGACTGCGTCCCATTCCAGAGGTAGTTTTTCCGTCTGTGTTTAAGGCTGAGCCCCAAACCCATGGTTACTAAAGGAAATGCTCAAGAAGTAGATCACCTCGGATGAAAAGACCTCATTCTAGTGAGATGGCGCTCACAGGCTTTTATTGCCTTTGATGTGTATGGTTGTGCTCCAAAATTCTTTGCTTTGACACAAATTTAAATACAAGAAGTCCCGCGTTTGAGACAGACCCAGGTGTGGCCTGGGTGTAGCCATGGTGTGGTCTGGGTGTGACTTCGGTGAGACAAACCCCACCTTGTTTACAAATGTGTTCTGCAGTTCAGTGAATAGGAAGTGCATTATGGGAGCTGGACGGAGCTCTTTGTCGTCGTGAGTCATTTGGGACACAGCCATGAGACACATCCTTTATTCCTGTATTATAGCTTGACTGAAATAGTTTTTTTTTTGCACGTGCAACAGGACAGAGATGAGCGCAAGCCGCTGATCCCGCACCCGAATCCAGACAGCAAACCTCCAAACGGGACAGAGCGGAACCCGGCCAACATTTCGTCCACCCGCACAGACGAGCAGGCCCTGCTGTCAATCATCAATAAGACTGCACAGTGAGACTGACACACACACACACACACACACACACACACACACACAGGGAGGTAAAGACATCAGTGTTACAGGAAATATATAAACTGAGTGGTTTGTGTTTCTCTCAGAAATATTATCGATGTATCAGCTGCCGATTCACAGGGAATGGAGCAACATGAGTACATGGACAAAGCTAGACAATACAGGTGTGTGTGTGGTTGGTCCCACTCTGTTCAGTGTTACTTTGTGTGTTAGCATGTAGTTATTTCTCTCTCTCTGTGCGTGTGACAGTACGAAGCTGGCGGTGTTAAGCAGTACTCTTAGTCAGAAGAAGCCACCTGCTCTGCCCTCCCTCACCTCCCAACCTCACCAAGTGCTTGCCAGTGACCTTGTGCCCTATGCCGACATCCAGCAGGTCTTTATACACACACACACGTATGCATGCTGATCAGTGTTTATCATCTTCAGTGATCAGCACGTTGATCAGTGTCTCTTCTCGCAGGTGTGTAAGGTGGCGGCGTACGCCTACAGCGCCATCTCACAGATCAAGGTGGACACCAAAGAAGACCTGGTGGTGCAGTTTGCTATCCCATGATCCTCTCCTGTCAGGCTTTCTCTCTCTCTCTCTCTCTCCTTTCTCTCTTTTCTCTATTTCCTCATACCCATTTTTCATCTCACTAATCAAAGACAGGAATTTTAAGCTCCACCTTTTGCATGTTCCTCATCCAATCAGATGCCCCTTTTCCTCCTGAGAACTAATGAGCTAAAAAAAAAAAAAAAAAAGATGCCGCTGAAAGCTAGTTCGGTTGTCTCTCTGTCCTGTCCTATCCTGTTCTCTCAGAGGTGCGGTCAAGACTGTATACTGATTCTCTAATCCTAAGTTTTGCTTCGTCCAGTCAGATGCACCAATTTTTTTCCCTTACTCCTTGTGCTAAAGTGAATAGCCAGGTTCCGCCCACCTCTCTTGGCATTCCACAACGAGCAACCAGAGAGAACACGGCAAAAGCTTGCACACGCAGAAGAAAGCGTTGTTCGCCTACTTCCGCATACGCATCCTCAAGGAGGCTTCTGATTAGCTAGTTTGGCTGTGATTGACAGGGCAGACAGTATACCTGTCATCCACATACCCATGGCGCTTTTACGCCATTAGAATGTTCTAATGAGAATGGAGTGACATCAAATGAAGTCACAAGCCAGACTGGAATTGAAGGAAATCAGTAGATGGTTCAGATAACACTCTACCCTCATTAGCATATTTAAATAAATCATAATCAAATTCATAAGACTGTTCCACCCAGGACTGGTAATGTATATCATTCTGAATATTCATGGGAACCGATGGTTTGTATAGTGGAAACATTTGATTGCAGGAAAGGCTGTGGGTTCCTCTGTTGTGACAGCGCGAGGAGGGCAGAGTTTACTAATGCATATTCATGAGACAACCAATGTGAGGAAATGGTTATTGATTATGCACACATGCTTAATAAAGTATTTTGGCTTTCAAACAACTGGAAAGGTAGTGAGTATAAGCGCCATAATGAAATAGGGCGGAGTCTTGCTTATGAATGAACTGTGAGGAAAGCGCTGATTACTGATTGGTTGGCGAAACTTGTCACATATTCCAGTAATGGGGTGGAGTCTTTTCTCTAAAAGATGATTTGCTGCAATGACATTTATTTTATTTAATTTAATTTTATAAATTTTTTTGACCTTGTGAGCGTTAGCCGCCATCTGAAATGTGTATAGGTATGAATGTGTAATGTATTTTTTTTTTCTTAATAAAATATATTAAAAACTGTTGAACAGCAGATTGAAGTTGGGGCGTCGTTTACAAAGAGAGGGGGTGGGGCTGAAATCAGCTGTATGGTGTATATGATTTTCGGGCGTGTGTGTGTGTGTGTGTGTGAGAGAGGGAGAGAGATACAGTGGTGTGATATTTTGCGAGGAGGCGTGTGCTTTACAGAACGTCAGTGGCCGGCGTTTTTATCCAGAGTAGTGAAAGCACCTTTATCGTACCTGATCAGTCGATACGTATTGAGCATGTGCCAATAATTTAAACTAATATTACAATCACTGGCTTCTGTTTTCTCCTTCAGACTGAACCTTGGTCTAAAAATATTGGCACACGCCTAATTCCCATGAAATACATCACTGACTGTTGGACTTCCCTTCCATTATTAAAACCTGTTTGTATTTATTTATTTTTCTTTTAATGTATATAAGTGGGCTCACACGTGTGTGTGTGTGTGTGTGTGTGTGTGTGTGTGTGTGTGGGAGTGTGTATAAACTTTCACCATGTTACAAAAGGGACTGAACACGTTCTAACAAATTATTATTTCCCCTACACAGCTCTTTTTTTTGCTTCCTACATGTGACTCACAGCATTTGTTAGGTTTTTTTTGTAGCTTCGAACCAAATAGTTTGATTTAAACACTGTTAATACCTGCATATTTTTTGTTGTTGAAAGAAATGAAGCATTAAAGAATTGTATAAAGAACCTACAACTGTGTCATACTTTGTAAGCGAGATGATTCTGACAGAAGGTCCCCCATAACCACCGTGGGAACATGGAACACTATCAACAAAGTAGCTATAGAGAAATCCAAATACACACACACACCTTTTACAATCAGCTAATCTGGTGGCAGCGCGGTGGTATGTACCTCCTGTATCAAGCAATAACTTCAGTTTACACATACATATATATATGTAGTGGGGGTGGGGGGGTTCTGGCAAGTGATCTTGGGAGGGGGTCTTGTTACTGAGAAGATAAACCAGAGCTGATGTGAAGATACAGGAATTTATCTAAAAAAATCACTGCATTCAACCTGAGCAGAGAAGTATCTCGACACGTACAAGCACACAGGAAGGGACTCGGGAGGGAATTTTCTGCCTGAAATAAAAAATATATGTGTTTCAGGATGTTTAGGATGAGCAGACTTTGAAGAAGAGTTTGTATGATCCCAGCAGCAGGAATTAGTTATTAGGAATCTGATTGATCCAGGTGTTTTATCTAGATCATTTCTCTTATCTGTGATCATTCTCATCACTCTGGGTGTCGATGCTGAAGGCTGGCAGCCGCAGGTGTGTGTATCGACTCTGCAGTGTGTATGTGTGAAGTATATCTGGAGGCTGTTGCCATGCAGATCGAGTTTAAGGTTTGTAACTGGACCCTTAGCGTTTCTCAGCACCTGTTCAAGCTGGAAAGTCACAAACACTTCAAGATCCAGTCCTGCTGACGGCCTGCAATTATTCAGGGAAATTTGATCACTATGTAGAGTGCTGTTAAATTGGCTTAGTGATATATCTGCATCTCAGAAATCAAGAACAAGTTAAATAAAATAAAATAAATATATTTATTTATTATTTCTGATGATACAAGCTGCAGTTTTTTTTTTCTCTACTGTACATTGCTCACAGAGAATATGTTATAAATACTGCAGGGCATTTATACAGTATATAACAGACATTATTATTATTATTAGTATAGAAAAAAAAAGTGTGTTTGTGTATATATATATATATATATATATATGTATATTTTGGAAAATCCCCTGATGAGTGGGCAAATCCATCATCTTCAATTGGAAAGAACATGGTACCATAACAAACAAACATTCAATTTCTCTTTTCCATTTTTTAAAATATCTATGAATAGTCTAATTTGCAAATTACAAAACTTAATAAAGAATATCTAGTGTCTGTTTAGTTTTCCACTAGTATATCAATGTAGTACTGTATTTATGTCAATATTTAACTGTATTTAGTTTGCTTTTGACTTTTTTTCTAACTGAAATCTTAAATTACAAAGACTGATGTTAATGGTTTTATTTTGCACTTTAATTTAGGAAATGCCTTAAGCATTACAAACTGTTGACTCTGCACACATAATTTGTATATAGTTCAGTGTTTTTTGTATTTTTCTTCGTACTTTTTGTTTTATTTCTAACATTTAATTGTATAGTGTGTTCTTACACCTCCTGTAAGTTTTACATTTTAACTTTTGTGCAATTGTTCGTTTTAACTGTCTATTCATGCACTTTATTTTACTTTGTTGTGAAACTACATTTTTTTATCTTTAGAACTATGTATTTTTTTTTTTATTGTTCTTTACTTAATGCTGCTTAAAACAACTTGGTGGTCTATGTGTTTAACCTTTTATTAGTGTGTTTTCTTGCAACGACTCAGCGAGGTAGCAATTCGCTGAATGACTCGGTCGCTCAGTGATTTAGCGGTTCACCAAGTGATACGATCGGAACATGCAAACTGCACACATAAACACCCTGAGCCCGGGACTCATACCCAGGCCTTCTTACTGTGAGGCGGACGTGCTAACCACTGTGCCAGTGTGTCGCCGGTTATTTTATTCAAACCAAACATGTTAATAATTTAAAACTAAAAGCATGACTATTATGCTAACTATACTGTATGTTGAATGAATATATTTTATTAAGAAAGTGCAAACATGTACATAATTAAATATAAAGTACACATATACACTTTATTAAAAAGTAAGTCATAATAAATAACATTTCCACAGCTGACCTTTAGTGAAGTGTGAATAAAACAACTAGCACTAGCTATTTAAGTATAAGATTATCACAAAAAACTATTGCACAGATCACATTTGTTGAAACAAAAGTTGTTTACATCTTACTTTAAAAACATCATTACTCTGAAAACTTTTAATACTGAAATGTTGTGATATTTTTACAGAACCAGTAATAAAATAATATATATTTTAATTAAATCATTATTTAAACGATATTCCCTAGATACAATGCATTTCAAGATAACTGGTAACCCTCATTAAATAGAATTATGGATCATAAGACTATATGCTCAATGTGAAAAAATATTAATCTGGTTGTTTGTCTTTGTAAACTTCTAGAATTGTTTCCCGCTTCTGAATAAATAAAAATGGTCTTGAAAAAATGTATTATAATTTCAATATGACTCTAAACCAAGTCCTAGTTCCCTGACACACACGCACACACACACACACACCCAGGGGCAATCTGGAGCAGCCATTTGGCCTAACGTGCATGTCTTTGGGCTGTGGGAGGAAACTGGAGTACACAGAGAAAACTCACATTAGCATGGAAAGAACATGCAAACGCCACACAGAAACGGCCCCGCCCGCCAAGCACGTGAACCCAGAACCTTCTTGCTGACTCGCTACTACTTAAAAATGCACCACATTAACAACCCCTCCCCATTATATTAAAATTAATATATTTTTAAAAAGGCACAGTGGTGTAGTGGCTAGCATATCTGTATCACATCAAGAAGGTCCTGAGTTCTAATCCCAGGCTCAGTAGGGAGTTTCTATGTGGAGTTCTGTGTGCACGTTTGCATGTGATTGCATGGGTTTTCTCCGGGTACTCTGGTTTCCTCCCACAGTCCAAAGACATGCACATGAGGCTAATTGGCTAATTTGCCCCAGATGTGAATGTGAATGGTTGTGTGTATCTGTTGGCCCTGCAATGGTCTTGTGAGCTGTTCAGGGTGTACTCCGCCTTCGCCCAGTGTCGGCAGAGATAGGCTCCAGCCTTCACGCCACCCTAGTAGGTACGCGGTTCGGCAAATGACTGAGTGAGAGTGAGTGATTTCCACAAGAGAAACAGCAAAAAACAAAGAATTAAATCTGAACTAACCCTGAATTACACCTGACCAGGCTGTTGATTATTTTAGAAAAATATATTCACAGAATGAAATTTAATACCAAACCTTCACTTATAGTTTTTAAAAGGGAAACCGAACAGAACATTAGGACCATTTGTGCCCTCTGTATAATGTAGTCGAATAAACACTTTGCCCTCTGTATAATGTAGTCGAATAAACACTTTCCCCCCTGGATATGTTTTGTTTTTAAATTGTTCTGCGTGTCCTTTTGAGTTTATTGCGTTGAAAAAAATGGGGAGAGATCGCTTCCGGTATCGGTGTGACGCGCCCATCTCGAATCTCTATTCGCTCGTTTTGTCTTGTACCAACCAATGAAAGACCAGGTCTTCTGTTACGTCATTTTGAGTCATCCAATCAGGTGATCGGCTCTCAGTTCAAAATTTACAGATCCACGGCTCGTGCACGGGGACGGTTATCGGGGATAGTCAGATTATAGTTAATGTAGTCGAACTAATGTTTATGTTTTAATTTGATTCGGATTAAAGAGGTAAGAAAACGGTGGTGTGGTCGCCATACATGTTTTGTAGCATTATATAAATTTGTCTTTTTGTACGGTTTGTTGTAAAAAATGCATTGTTTGTTACCGTTATTTTGTTAACTAGTTTGTTTACTTGGTTTTCATTTTAACAACAGGCCACTAAATGGACATTGTGTACAATCGACAACTGTAACTATAGTTTATACCAAAAAAAAAAAAAAGACATTAAATACAATATAAAAAAAAAATCAAACCTTGACTCGGCGTGTATACGAAGATTTACGGTAATCAGTTAGATTATTGGTGTAGAAATAATAATAAAGCAACACGTCTGGTCTGTTTTAGTTACCAACGGAACTATATTTACCTTCTTTACTGATGATTCCGGTAGTTAACTTTTTTTTTTTGTTATCGGATGTTTTGAGAGTTTACTCTATGTTTGTTCTGCGAATAAGGTCTAAGAAACAAGTAATGTCATTTATTATGACTGTTTAGTTCTTTTTATTAAAGTGTATACATATACATTTTGCATAATCTATGTTTATGTACATGGCACGTTTTCTTAAATACAATTCGTACTTTGCTTTTAAAGAAGCTTCCCAATGAGAAGGCAAAATATACCGTAAATCATTGTTTATACGCGCATTACGTTTGCTCTCTTAGAGGTCAAAGTACAGTAGTAACTAACTACTATTTAAAACTTTATTGTTATTGAACTTCACATCCTAAACATCTCCAGTGCATAAAATGCAGATTTGTTTTGTTTTAATGATTTATAATAAGTTTGCTGTCTCCTATTGACATGTTAACATTCCTCTCTTGGTGAATCCTCCAGTTTAATACTAAGGGAAGGGAAGTAAAAAGAAAATTTTATCAAGGTGTATTTGTACTTGACCCTTTCCTGGAGGGTGATGTTTAAATCGTATCCTTTTTGAGTTAATCAAAAATTATTTGCAAAATTGGTTTAAATACACTTAAATTTTAAAATACATGGCACTTTAATATGTTTTTGGAAACAAAGTAATTAAACATCTCTGCGGCATATTTCACATTTTGAATTGCTGAAACTTGAGTGGAAAGTCAAATCAAAATGGCTGCCTGGTTTGACTTTCTCGTGCGAAAGTTTGTTTGTCCAGAGAGAGCAGTTCATCCTAGTTGTGGAGTCATGTTTACATTGTACTTTATAACCGCATTCACACAGGAAGTGAAACGTGACCGAAGTCAATGATCGCCGGTGAATTGAGTGACGAGAGATTAAATTTGGGCGGGCAACTGAGCCGAAATTTCACTCGATCGACAGATGCCGCCGGGCACTGAGTTTCCCAAAACATTTTCCTGTTTGCTTCAGTAGACCGTGTAAAATGGGCGATTTCGCATGCAGTTCAGTGGCAAAGTGATTGGCATGTCACTAATCGCTTCCTGTGTGAATATGGCTTAACATTCACTCCACTTTTCCACCACGTTTATGGGTGTGACACGTGTTCTGGAGAAAATTGCGTGGAAAAAGGGTGGAGTGTAATGAGGCTGGTGTTCCGTAACTTTAAAAATTTTTTTTTTTTTCGTGTTTGTCGTCCTTTCAGACAGTGATGGCACTACATCCAGCCAGGGAAGAAGCGCTTCTGGCGTGGGTATGGCCGCTTTATAACATTGTTCCTGGTTCATTAATAACACACACCATATACGAGGAGATGCACAATATACGTTTCAATGTTCGTTTCAGATTAACGGCCTGCAGCTGGACGATCCGGTGCAGAGAATCATACACCTGCAGGACGGAAACATGCTTCTCAAACTTGTCCATAAACTGTGAGTCGTGAGATTGCGCAGTGTTTACAATAGTGTTTGAAATAAACCCAACTTCCAATATATTTACTTATCATTAAAGGTATGTCCTGCACAAGAAAAAAACATTTGCAAAATTTTATGTTAAAATCAACTAAATACATGTAGTTCTGACCATTATTACCCATAAACACTTAAAAAATGTGAGATTGTGAATTTTTTTCTCTCTTCGTATATAAGAGCAATGTAAACAAACCTAAGGATACTTTACTGACCCCGGAGAAAATTGTTGCTCCATACCAAAAACAAATATCTTAAAGTCCCAGTGTCAAGATATTTCACTGCTGGTTTTATATTGTGTGTGTGTATATGTATGTATGTATATACACTGCTCAAAAAAATAAAGGGAACACTTAAACAACACAATGTAACTCCAAGTCAATCACACTTCTGTG
>JBCNYH010000026.1:28264604-28305935 GCA_039654325.1 Tandanus tandanus
GGACCTCACTGCTTAGGCTGCTGCCCCCGCGACCCGACCCCGGAAGAAGCGGAAGAAGATGAATGAATGAATGAATGCTGGTAATGTGACCCATCACAGCAAAGTGGGTAATAAGAAGGAAATTATTAACTTTGAGTTATTGGTACCATTTTTGTAGTCGATATCCTAAGCCGAATTTTTTTAACATTCGTCTACTTTTGGTGTCAAAACCTGCCAGGAGTTTTCAACTCTGGAGAAAATCACATTTTAAGGTCAACCAAGTATTTAATAATCTGACTTAATGCCCACTTTGCTGTGATGGGTCATATGTCTTCTCAGTTTCCTATTTTAATGACTTGATTAGTTTGTTTATTGATATATAAATAAATTCTTCTTTGAATATAATTTTTGGCATATAAAAACCAAACAGTTTTTCTCATGTTGATATCAGATAAAAATTCAGCAGTGCTAAATCTAGCACACGTTGCTCACTTTCGATAAGGTCACCACCTGAAAAGAGTCTCGGTAAACCGCCTCACGCGCACCGCTTTGGCAGAAATGCAGATCAGTTTCCGATGTTTAAAAAGCGTAGCTGCTTAAACTCATTCGAGCTACATGGCTGTGAATTGTACATGTATACTCGAAGTCATATCCTCGTACGCGAGTTATTTAATTGATCCCCTCCATTTACAGACTCCTGACTCGAGTACACGAGCTCTCGAAGCAGTGTCGTGACCTCAAAACTGATAACGGTCAGAAAGAGAGACGGATCGACGAGTTGATGGAGGAGAACGGTACACTTGCTGCTCAGGTACCCTTTTGTTTTATTTATTTATTTATTTTTTATGATCTGTCAAAAGTGTTCATTTGAGTGAGCTGTTCTCATTTACACCCCCCTTTTTTTCTGAACTGTTAGGCAAGAAACGCATTCTCCCAGATTGCAAGGGCGGAGGAGGAAGTTGCCAAATTAACAGAAGCTCATGATTTTTCACAGAAGGAGTGGGGGAGCAGGAGGGAGGTCCTGCAGAGAGAGTTGACTCAGGCTCTCACTGACCGGGTGAATACACAGCTTTTAAAAGTTTTTAAGGATCCCATTCACAGGTTAAAATCCGGTGTTTCTATTTCAATACATTTTGGCTAAATACAAAGGTTTCCCTGCAAAACCACCCCGACTCACGGGCTTGGTATCGCTTATTCACTTCTCTATTGCATCTTGTTTTGGTTCTGTATCTGTTTACAATAACACGGCGTGACCGAAGGGGCAATCATGCTCATGTGTGATGACTTGGCAGAGCAACAGCAATTGGTAGAAAGTGGGAAAATCTATGATCAAGTGTAAAGCAGAAGAAGGGATACGATTTCAAAAGAAATATAAGGATGGTGACGTTATTATCATGGTGGCCGGTGCAAGGGTCATTAACATTCGTGTACAGGAGTAAACAAATGGTTTCAGAAAGACATTTGGTGGATTCCATTTTATTTCCAAGAGATACCGGTGTATTTCATTTTCATATTCGTTTCATTTGTCACTTATTTGAGCTAATTAAGGTCGCGGGGAGGCTGCCACCCATCTCAGCCAACTCTGGTCGAGGGCAGGGTACACCCTGAACAGCTCACCAGCCCATTGCAGGGCCAACACACATACAACCATTAACACTCACACCTAGGGGCGATTAGAAACAGCCAATCAGGCTACTGTGCATGTTATTGGACTGTGGGAGGAAACCGGAGTAGTCAGAGGAAACCCAAGCAAGCACGGTGAGAACGTGCAAACTCCACACAGAAACGGCCGAGCCCGGGAGCCGATCCCAGGACCTTCTTGCTGTGAGGCGGATATGCTAACCATCTTTATGAAATGAGCCTCTTTAAAAAAATATATTCATACTAGGTGGACAAACCTGTAACTTATTTAAGAATTGTGTTGGACTGCCAAGTTGTCACATGTGTAAGATCGATCCTCCATGGTGTCATTACTGTAAACAGACGCAGAACCAAAACAAGGTGAATAAGAGATACTAAGCTTGTGAGCTGGGGTGTTTTCACTGGGATATCTTTGTGTTTAGCCAAAATGAACTGATTATGAAATGTAAAACACACAGGAAATTCAGTAATCAGTGGGTACCATTTTCTAAAATGTGTAATCCCAACCGACAGCTGTTAAGGGGTGGGGGCCCCCACACTAATTTTATGTTTTGCATATTTTATTTTCTTGATGTCTTTTTCCGGTTGCTTTCACCTCCTTTTTTAGGAATGTTTGACTGAGCAAATTCAAATCTTGCAAGGAAAGATCTCAGTTTTGGAGGATGAGCTTGCCAAACTTTCTCAACAACCCCAAGAGAAGGGTGAAGTCCTGGGACCCATTGTAGAGGTCAGTGTTCCTGTCTGGATAATTAACTCTTTTCCCCCAAATTTTGTAATGCAGAGCAGCTATATTTTGTAAATATAATATATACGGTATTTGTAGCACCTTGTAAATAAGGTATAATTTTACACCAACTGATACAGATTTTTCTGCCGTAGATTCTTTAAGGCTTGTTTTAGATAGAAGTGAATCAGCCACTAATATGATCAGTTTCAAATATTTTTATTCTTATTACCTAATGATAACCTGGTCATCGTGCTTAATTAAGTGCTCAACGTGTCCAACATAAATAAAAAAATGTTATTAGAGCTCTATTTCGAAGGCGTTGTTCATCTTTCTTGGTTTCTTCTAATATACTAATTCATACATCCACAGCGGGAGAAACTGAAGCAGGAACTCTCAGATTTGATTCTAAAACTTTCCCACCTTGAGGAAACCATTTCTGTCCTCCAGAAGGAGAAAACATCTGTTGAAACACTTTTAGCAGAAGAGAGGTTCTCTTTTGCAAAGGAAACCCAGCGATTGGAGAGATGCATTTCAGATCTTCAGCAGTCGCTTAACTATATACAAGCAGAGAAGGAAGCTCAGGAGCAAGCTTCAATGACCACACAGGAAACGCTTACTTCCCAGATAGCAGCTTTGGAAACCGATCTGGCTCGTCTTCAACAACTAGAAGTTCAGCTAACAGCAGAGATTTCTGCATCTGCTGAACTCCGTCAGCAAAGAGGGACACTCGAAGCGAAGGTCTTGTCTCTGGAGGATATGGTTAATGTGCTACAATCCAAGTGCCAAAACATGGAGGCAGAAAATGCAACACAGCAAGAAGCTCTTAATGCTGTCAGGGCTGACCTGCAAAATACCCAAATTTCCCTTGGGGAATATGAAGAGAAGTTGGCAGACCATCAAAAAGTGGTAGATGAGAATGCCTCTCTCCGAGCCAGAATCTCTGCTCTGGATGATACCATCGCAAATCTGCAAACAGTAATCGATGCCGAGAGAAAACGAGGTGGTGAGGTTCTTGCAGCAAAACAGCGGCAGGAAGCTGTGATGGAGGAAAAGTTTCAAAAACAGGAAGAAAAAGCTTATGAGATGTTCTCTGAGCTACAGACTTTGACCCAAGAACTTCGCAAGATGAAGCATCAGAAACTTGATGCTGATTCATGTGTAGAGAAGTTGACGCAAGAAGGAATTGACCTTAAAGCGAGTCTAGCAGAGGAGCGAGATCGAAACCAGTCACAACTGGCTCAATTGAACAAGGCCAAAGAAGAGCGGGAGATGGAGCTGGAACAAATTATTACAGATAATCAGAGCAAAATATCAGCATTACAAACTAAGATTGAGGGGACCATTGAGTCACTGATGCAAAGTGAATCTGAACTGTCTGTGTTGAAACAAAAAATAGTCTCCAAAGATGGAGAACTTGTCATACAACAAGAGGAACTGGCCCACCTTCAAACCAAGGCGGACAGTCTGCAAAGGCAGCTCTTGGAGGTCGAACAGCTTTCACACCAACTCAGTCAGGATGTGGTATCCAAAGACAGGGAGGTTCAACACTTAAAGGTGGAGCTTGAACAGAAGGAAGGAGAGATCCACTCCCTTAAGGTCAGCTTTCAGTCTATTGAGAAGCAGTCCAATAAAATGCATGAACTTCACCAGAAAGAAATTGAAGAGCAGAGCCTTCTTATTGCGGACCTGCAGTTAAAACTTGCTGAAGCTGAGAAGCTTGTCTCTGAGAAAGTCAAAATTTTGGAAGATCTTGTTCAGCAGTTGAAGGATTTAAAGGAAGAGCTTTTCACCGAAAGGCAGAAAGTTGCTACCTTGGAAAATGGTTTCAAGGTTTCAAAAGAGGCTCATGTAGTCCAGGAGCAGACTTTGAGACTTGAGGTGACACAACTACAACAGGACATTGATGGACATTTAAAGAAGTTGGAGGAGTCATTGAATGAGATCTGTTCCCTTAAAGAAGAAATGTCTCACCAACAGGATGTTGTGCTCCAGAAAGAACAAGAGGTTTCACTTTTAGTGGCACAAAATAAATCTCTGGAGGAAAATTTTGCTCAGCTTCAGAATAAACTGGCAGAGGCCAAAACGCTAGCTACAGAAAGACAATCGGAGTTACTCAAGCTCCAAGAGGAGGTACAGCTTCAAGAAAATCTCAGAGCAAAAGCTCAGGAAATTGAGGAGACTCGACGTAGAGAGCTTGAAAGGGATGTTACAGAACTTCGAACCAGAGTTCAGGAGCTTACTCTTCTTGCTTCTGAGAGAGAAATCCAGCTTGGTTCTCTACATGAAAAGGTAAAGGAACAGGACGACCACAACCAGAAACTCCTACAAAAATCTGAAGAAGCTCTTCAGAAAGAACTTGAGAATGTAGTAGAACTGAAGGAGCAACTTGAATCTGCCACGAATCAGACTGCAGCTAAAAAAGAACTTTTGGAGTCAACGGAAGAGAAGTTGAAACAAATGGAGCTCATGTACCAACAGAAAGAGACTCTTGCTACTGAAGCTTGTCAGGCCAAGGAAGCTTTAGAGAGGACAGTGAATGAGCTTTGCAGTAAGCAGAAGCAAGATTTCGATAGCCATCAGCAAGATATAGAGACCTTGAAAAAGGAAAAGGAGTGCTTGTCTTTGGTGAATGAGTCTCTCCAAAGTGAATGGCAGACCTTGAAGGCACAGAGCAAAGAGCAACAGGAGGCATTAAATGCATTAAAGGCTGACCAGCAGAGCACCAAAAATGAATATGAAAAAGATCTGGAAGCCTTGAAGAAGGAGAAAGCGCATGTTCAGCATGCGTGTCAGAGCTTGCAGACTGAGAACAACTTACAGCAAGAGGCTCTGTGTACACTAAAGGCCGATCTTCAGAAAACCCACGATGCGTATCGTAAAGATTTAGATATCATGAAGAAAGAGAATGAACATCTCTCCTCAGTAAACCAGTCTCTCCAGGTTGAGTGTCAGAACTTGCAGGCAGAGAACAAAAGTCAGTGTGAGGCTGTGGACTCCCTGAAGGCTGATCTCCAGAACACCCGAAATGGGCACGAGCAAGAGGTGGAAACATTAAAGAAGGAGCAGGAATATATTTCCTCTGAGAAACAGTCCCTACAGGCTGTGTGTGAGACCTTGCAGGCAGAGAACAAAAAGCAACAGGAGTCATTAAATATATTAAATATGGACCTAAAGAATGCCCAGAATGGGTACCAAAAAGAGCTGGGAACTATGAAGAAGGAGAAGGACCATCTCGTGACTGTGAGTCAGTCCCTAGAGAATGAGTATCAGAATCTTAAGGCAGCAAATGAGCTGCAACTGGAGGAGTTAAAGATCCTGAAGGCTGACCTCCAGGACACACGAAATGGGTACCAGCAAGAGACTGAAGCATTAAAGAATGAGCAGGAACATCTCTCTGCAGTGATCCAGTGCCTCCAGAGTGAGTGCCAAGCTTTGCAGGTGGTGAAAGCGGGACAACAGGAGGAGTTGCATGCTCTTAAGGCTGATCTGCAAGAAAACCAAAATAAATATGAAAAGGATCTGGAAAGCTTGAAGACTGAAAAGGAACAACTTGTCTTGGTGAAGCAGACACTCCATACGGAGAACACTGGGCAACAAGCTGAGTTAAATGCCCTCAAGTCCGACCTGCTTGAAAGCAAAAGTAAATACGAAAAAGACCTCAAGACTTTGGAGTGTGAAAAGGAGCACCTTTCATCTATGAACAAATCCCTTCAGACTGAGTGCCAGACCTTGCAGGCAGAGAACAAGGGGCAACAGGAGATGCTAAACACACTTAAGGCAGACCTGCAGAAGTCCCAAGATGGGTACCAGCAAGAATTAGAAACTATGAAGAAGGAACAGCAACAGCTCTGTTCTGTGAACCAGTCCATCCAAAATGAGTGTCATGAACTGCAGGCAGAGAAAATGGGTCAACGGGAGGAGTTGAATGCCCTCAAGGCTGCCCTGCACGAAAACAAAAATAAATATGAGAAAGATGTGGAAGCCTTGATGAGTGAGAAGGAACAGCTTGCCTTAGTGAACCAGAACCTACAGGCAGAGCAGAGAGGGATGCAGGAAGAGTTAAATGCCCTCAAGGTGGAGCTACAAGAAAACCAAAATAAATATGAAAAAGATGTGGAAACCTTAAAGGATGAGAAGGAACAGCTTGCCTCGCTGAATGAGTCCCTTGTTGGAGACCTTGAGGCAGCCCGGAAGGTGGGAGCAGAACTAGTTTCTGTCAAAGTTGTTGCCCAACAACGGGAAAACGAGCTTGAAAACCAAGTTAAGGAACTACAGGTGAAGATTAAAGAATTATCAGCACAAGTTGATGAAAGAGAAGCTGAAATAAGAAATCTTCACATTGAAGTGAAGCAGCAAGAAGCTTTAAGGCTGAGCACCCAAGAAATTGAGAACGCTGTCAGGGCTGAATTTGAGACACAGGTTGCTCAACTTCAAGTCCAGGTTGATGAAGGCTTTAAACTTGCATCTGAGAGAAAATCTGATTTGTGTTTGCTTCAAGGTCTACTCAAGGAGTCTGAAAAGCAGGAGCGAGATGCCTGTCAGGCTAAGGATGTCTTGGAGAAAGCAGTTTCTGAGCTGCATCTTAAGCAAAAACAAGAGCTTGAGGAATACCATCAGCAACTGGAAGCTTTGGCAAAGGAGAAAGATGCCCTTGTGTCTGAAAACCAGTCCCTCCAGGCTGAGAGTGAGGCACATCTGAAGGCTCTGAACGACCTCCAGAGTGGCCTGCAGCAGGAACTGAAGACCCTGAAGAAGGAAAAGGAGCTTCTGTCTTCAGTAAACCAGTCACTTCAGAGGGAACGGGATGCCTCACAGAGACTTGGAGCAGAGCTGGAGGAGAAGTTGATGGGACAGACTGAAACAATCCGAGGTATGAAAGAGGCTGTCCAAAAGAAAGAGACTCAGAACCAAGAACTGCACAAACAGCTCAAGATGAAGACCGACGCAGTGGAGCACTACAAAGTACAGGTTGGGATCTATTTTATTTTATTTATTTTTCATTTATATTTGGGGGGTTTCCAGATAATCACTCCATATGCTCTGTTTTCAGGTCGAAAAGGCTAAAACTCATTATGATGGTAAAAAACAACTCCTCCTGGAGGAGCAGGAAGCCCGTAAAGCCCTTCAGGCGACTTTGGAAACCAGTGAGAGTGAAGCAAAGGCCTTGAGGGCTGAGCTAAAACTGGTCTCCATGGAGCGAGAGAAGATCAAGACGTCAGAGAAGAATTTGATGGTGAAGGTCAAGAGTCTGGAGACGCAGGTTAGTGGGTTGTCTTTCAACTCAGTTCCTTCCAAGGCTTAACCCTTTTGGGTTCGCAAAAAGTTTCCTAACCTGATAGTCAAGCAGCTTTTCTGGATTGAAACCCTAGTTTAGGTTTTAAGGAGTTTATTTATTAAAGATTTATTGTGTGTGCTGTAGTTGGATTTTGCAGATCGTCAGTTAAGAGAGCAGAGAAAGCAGGGAGGCCAGAGTGTCCAGGTGAAACACAGAGAAAGCGTTTATGTGAAAATCCCTGAAAACCCGCAGAACACCAGCAGTGACAGCCTGGACGCTGACCTGGATGATTCTCTGAATGCCGCTGGGTAACTTCTGTATTTCTTTCTTAAAGATTACTTATACGCACGATATGCCTGGCACAATAACTTTTTTATATATAGTTATTTTTTTGTTAGACAATATACTGTCCCAGAACCCTTCAGGATGGATGATACTACGGTCCTAGCATGTCACCATTGACTTTTTCTCTTCAGTGTTTGCTGTTGTCTGCATCCACCTGTTTTGTGCGTTGGTCACAGTAGGGAAGCTATGTTTCCTCCTTCCTCTGTCAGTCTGAGACACAGGAGAGCGGAAAGTGAGCTACAGTGGAACCGGGAAAACGCAATCGGCGTACTACTTATCCCTCAACCCAATGGGTGTGAGCGTGGTGGTTGTCCACATTTGCATTCGAAGGCCTTGCGTGATTTCCAAGGCTGTGCCGTTATAAGCGAAGAGGTGTCTAAGGCGTGTAGATTGCCTTTTTGCGGTATTAGTTGATCCCTTGCCTCACAAAGTGCCGCTCCATTTGCTGCCAAGCTACCCTCACAGCTGTGATGCAATGAATCTTGGCTACATTTGATGAAGGAGCCTTTGGAATAAGAAGCCAGTTGTTGACTGCAGCCCTTGAAGGATGCGGCTCCTGATTGAGATTCAGTATTAGTACAGTGCTTTAATACAGTACAGTATTACGAACCTCGGTTGAATCTGTTCCTGACTCCTCCTCACTCCACAATCATATTATAATATAACATACCAACTGAATAAAGAGTACAGTTTTAAGAAATAAAGTTTCATTCACCAGACACCAACACCATGTTCATACTTTCCTATGATTTCTTTCTTCACCTCTATCGTTTATTCTCACTATTTTTTTTTTTGCCTTGGCACTTTCAATAGATTTCTCAGCTCCCATAGTGGCTTATCCATGAAGAAATATAAATAATACACAAGGAATATCACCAAAGTCTGAGAGAAGTTCAGAGTGGGCGCTCCATGGGTAAGCGCTGTGTGACGCTGCCGGTTGTGCTGCAGCCGAGTGCAATTATGGCTCCGGAATTTTGTTCATTAATCAATTTGTTCGAAAAGGGAGTCGTTTGAAAACTGAGGTTCCACTTTATCGCATGCACGGTTGGTACAAGTTAGCAAATACTTCCTGACGGCCCCAAAGACTGTCCGCATGCAAGTGTCCTTGATTCGCTGCTCTTGTTTGCTTGGTTGTAAAGAACTGAGTGCTGGACGCTAACTGTCGCTCTCTGTCTCTCTAAGTAGTAAACATTCGGTGCCAGGGAAGTCCAGTACTCCTGTGGTCCGAAGTTCCGAACGACTGGCAGCAAAACGGCACGTCCAAAACGGCGGCTCCCTGGAGACACTGTACTTCACTCCCATGATGCCTCGGGGCAAGAAACGTGACCATGCATTCCAGGATCAACAGTTCGAAAGCAGCCTGACGTCACTCGGAGAGCTAACTCTCGATTCAACGAAGAAGCCGTGCTCTTCGGTCCAGAGGCGACGCACCACGCAAGTCATTAACATCACCATGACGAAGGTGAGGAACAAGGAAATGCTGTTGTATAGCGTTATAGCAATTTCATAATAAATATCGCCATGTTCATCGACCTGAAGCTCGCAGTCACCAGAGATACTGATGTGTTTTTATACTGCTGTTATTGTTAGAAAAGAAATTAATTATTCAGATTTATTTTTAACTGTCATGCTTCTTGTAGAAAACGCCGCATGGGGGCGATGACGGATCGGACGAGTCTTTCTTCAGCCTGCACTCGGCTCAGTCGCAGCCCAGTCTGGCGTCGTGTAAATCTCGCCCCGTGTCTGCGGAGGCCTTTGAGGATCCAAACAAACTTCTCAGCCTTCCTGGATATCGTCGTAGCAATGCGCACGCCACTGTTCCCCCACGAGGTGACTATCACGCCCATTTAATCGGCTTTATCTTCGTGTGCTTATGTCTGTCTTTCTATCCACCTGCCTTTTTCTTTTCGTCACTTTGTATGTTTACATCAGTCTCTCAGTGTCTGTGTCTGAAAACAGTAATTAAAGGAATTTTCTAAATTTGTTCTCTCTCTTCAGCCCTAAGTGCTTTCTGTTTAAATTCTGAAAGCGAGCCCGACGTCCTCAGCGATGACTGGATGAGACTTGCAGAACTGCAGTCGCGTAATAAAGCCTGTTTACCTCACCTGAAGAGCAGTTACCCGCTGGAATCCAGGGTACAAACACACCCATCACGTGATCTTTATCGAAGCTCTGCGTGTTGATCCCGGCTAATGTTTGTGTTGGCACGCTAAACATAACCATGATGCTCATGACTAAACCGTAACACTGCACTGTGGTTCCATTCTGTCCTGCAGCCCAGCCTGTGTTTCTCACACCTGCCTGTAACCGACGAGGACGTTCGTACCGGTGACCCTACCGAGACCATTCGCCGTGCCTCCATGATCCCATCTCAGCTCAAGGACGCCGTCACCGCGCACCGACTCTCGCTAGCTCCGCCCACTACAGCTGTTCATAGCCACGCCTCCAAACATCGCGCACCCCAGGTTTCCAAAGTACGGGAAGTGCGTTCGACACGCAGCCCACTGGCCCCTAAACGCCCTGCAGGGCAAATACAGGATTTGGACACGCCCGATGTGAGAACGCTTATGTGACATGACTTTCACACTCACGCAGTTCAACCTGGAAGTTCAATGGATACTTAAAATGACAACTTTTATTAAAAATGGTTTTTGTTTTTTTTCCCTTTAGGCGAAGAAGGTGGTCAGCTGCTTCCCGCGAACTCCTAAAGGGAGGAGCCTACGCTCGACCAGCTCACAGAATGTTGCACCATCTCCGGTAGGACCGTCTGTGTCTTGTCTGCTTATATCAAATACTCAAACATTTATCGATTCCTGACACAAGTGTGTGTGTGTGGGGGGTTTCCAGGCCAACCGGAAGCATTCCATGGCGTTTGTGATCGATAACACGCCTAAAAAAGTACGTACTGACAGCAGGCTGCAGCGTGGCATCAACAGACTCCGCCCCACCAGCACCAAGTCCCCAAAGGTCACCAGCAGTGCGAAAAAGGTATGTACGATAGGTCAAAGTTCATGACCATTATCTCTGAGCTTGTAGATGATTGGGGTGTTGAAGGATGGAGTATGTCCCGGAGTTTTTGTGTGATGGTAATTGAAAAGTGAGTGTGCGCCATTGGCGTGACTTTGCCGTGTGTGTGTGTTTGAACAGAGCCCAGTTTTCAACGGTTTGCTCTGATTTTAAAGAGGTAATGCAGCGTCCATGTTGTGGGTCTTCTGTTTGTGGTGACGGGGAAACATGAGCACTACGAGGTGACGTTTCGTTCTCACTAGCAAGAGACCACAGTTTGTCTTGTGCTGCTAGTGTGAACGAAAGGGTAAAGGGGGTGTGTACCAGATTCATCACAGAGTGCTGGGTTTGTGTTTGTCCTCTAACATCCTTTTGTCCTATTTTCCTGTCTTCCTCTTTTCCCCGCCCCCGTCCTGCCAGTTGATGAAGTTGAGGATGAAGATGTGAGCGAGACGGTGTCCTTCCTTGTCCCTCAAAACAACGTGCAATAGTAAAAGTCAGGATTTTTATTATGCTACCACTAAATTTCTATTTTCTGTACATGTAGATATTTGATCAATGGAATTTTAAACTTATGGCACTTGATGGAACTTTTTTTCCTTTTTTTATATATATATTTTATTTAATTAATAATTCTACTCTTGCCGCAATAGGACTGCTGTCCCGAACAGAAGGGGATTGATCTAAATGCTGACTCAGTCAGCCTTCGACCCCCACCATCTCTTCCACTATTGTGTGTTTATCGTGGTACATGGTAATAAGTGATGATCGGCACATCCTTAATCCTTACATACCGGCACTTTTCTCATGTAAGATATGCTTCCAAATCTACTGTATAAAGCAGTGTGTGTTGGAATGGGTTGAAAGACTTTTTGTTTGTTCCTGGAAAACATTTACAGCGGTGGTTGAAAGTTTATGAACCGTTTAGAATTTTCTACCTAAATATCTCACACATCCTAAAGGTAGATAAAGAGCCCAGTTAAAACACGAGACGAATGACACTTGGTCATTTATTTATTGGTGGAATGAGACCCAGTATTATACAACTGTGAGGGGAACGTATGTGAACCTTTTGCTTTCAGACCCTGTTGTGCAGTAATAACTGAAATGAAACGTTGGCGCTAACTTAATCAGTCTTGCGCATTGACATGGAGGGATTAAATTTTATTCCTCTGTACAGAACAGATTCAACTCTGGGATGTTGGTTTCCTCACATGAACTGCTCACACCATAATTCTATTAAATGAAAGGTCAGGACTTTGACTTGGTCATTCGAACACGTTACTTTTGTGCTTCTTTTAAACGTTTTTTTGGTAGAACGCCTTCGAAATAGAAATGTATGAGTTGTTCAGGTGAGGAAACCCACTAACATCCCACAGTTGAAGCTGTTTTGTCCCGAGGAATGGAATCAAATCCCTCCAGGTTGATGTGCCGGACTGATCAACAGTTACAAAAATATTTAGTTATTACTGCAAAGACTCAAAGCAAAAATTCACATACTTTTGCCACTCAGATATGAAATATTGGATCGTTTACATCAATAAATAGCAAAGTGTAATTTGTTTAATTGGGTTCTCTGTCTAATTTTAGGACTCGTCTAAAAACATGATTTGTTTAAAGAATTTTTGGTGGAAACAAACGTTCAAACACTAATATTTCCAGCGCTGTAAACATCCCCAATTGTTTATAATGCTTCACGTGTGGGTTTTTTTTAATGCATTTTTGAATGCTTCCACTTTGATTTCTGTCATCATGGACTTTTTTTCTCAATGTGCCAGGATCCAGTGGTCAAAATAGAACACCGATTTAATCTGTACGTGTATATATTGTATTTTATCTTCATCCCCTTTTCTTTAAATGTTTGTCCTTGTTTTTCTTTTCTTTGCTTCATTTTAAACATTTTTCATCCTGAGAGAATAAACTGGTAGAAGTTGGTGTACACGTGTGTGTGAGAGAGATTGATTGAATTTTTTTTTATTATTATTATTTTTTTTTCCCCATTCACAGCCCTGCACTTTTATTTCTGGACAGATCATGTGCAGGGTGTTCTGCTCTTTAATGCAGAGTCCAGCGATGAAGTAATGAATGCAAAGTGTCTAGAAAGCTGTGCATACTTATTGATATATATATTTAATAATAATAAAATCAGAGCATGTAGACATTCTGAAGTTTTAATAGAATTTTATCCAGTATAAATTCTACAGAGTCTAGGAAAAAAAAATTTTAACAAATGGAAAACTAAATGGTCCAGAGGTTTTGAGGACGAAAGATGTAAAGGAAATGGTTTTGAACGGCGTAACAATAATTTACAGCTCATTCACAGGGCCATGTATAGTGAAAAGTTCCACACAATCCAAGGGGCCACTCGCAAACACCCACCAAGCTGGTAGAAGTACACAGCGCCCCCTGTTGGGCGTACTGGAATGTGTGCAGCAAACAAATTCAAGATATAACGTTCTTGGCAGAATTAATGAACAGATTTTATTTTTAATGTTGTGAGTCAACCATTGTTGATGGGATGTGTTCTTTGAGAGAGTATTTATAGAAGGAAATATCACAGAAATAAATGCAGTTTTTCTGAGTGTCTGATTACCTAAAGCTGAATCATATCCATCATATTTAGTGTACCATCCATAGCTAATGAGTTAATAAAGCAATTTCTGGCCTTTATAATGTTAAAATACACCTGATATAATATGAATGGATGTGTTTGAGTGAGTTGTGATAACCGTGAATGAGATTTCCCTCAGTTATAACACTTCACCTGCTTTCTGGGATTTTTTGTTTTGTTTTGTTTTTTTTTTGATTTTATAAGTTAGTAAAAGGTGTGTGGTTATTTGAAGCTCTTCTGACTTCTAGCATTACAAAAAGAAAGGAGATGGCCTTGCAAGAAAGCTTGGAATATCGGGGAAGGTTCTGTGCCCCAACAGCCCTACTCATATGAGGTGGATACTTTGTTTAAATCAGTTGGGCACCCTACTCAGTTCAATTGGGTTAGAGCTGTCGGAACATAGGGCTGTAACCTGGAAATCAAATCGAGATGGGGGTGGAAAATTAAGAATTGGAAGCAAATCCAAAGTGCAACCAGGGTGTGTGTGTGTGTGAGAGAGAGAGAGAGAGAGAGACTCCATTACATTTGAGTTTAGGCAGGATTAAAAAAAAAAATCCCGGTTTCTCATCAGAACTTTTTGAAAACCTAAATGCTGCATGCTTTTTTTTAAATAGCGAAATGAGTTGACTGTTGAAGCTAAATGTAGGTAAAGTGACTGAAGCGATACAGTCCACCCTAGATGCATGTACATGTTACATGTATTAAACTCTGAACTGGGTGGCACGTTGGTGTTTGTGGAGTTTGCATGTTCTCCCCGTGCTTCTGTAGGTTTCCTCCGGGTACTCCGGTTTCCTCCCACAGTCCAAAAACATGCACAGTAGGCTAATTGGCTGTTTCACATCACCCCTAGGTGTGAGTGTGAATGGTTGTATGTGTGTTGCCCTGTGATGGTCTGGCGAGCTGTCCAGGTTGTACCTCGCCCAGAGTCGGCTGAGATGGGCACCAGCCTCCCTGCGACACTAAGATTAAGTGGCTCAGAAAACGAATGAATGAACAACTGTCTAGAACAGCAGCCCTACAGTTCCACAAACCAACCGATAAACCAGTCTTAGAATCGTGTTCTGTATTGTTTTCACGTTGGGTGAGGCGTTTCCCAAGGTTTTGAGTATCGTTTTTCGATTAAAAATAATAATAATGATAATAAAAAAATAATAAAAATAGTAATAAAAAAATTATAAAAATAGTAATAAAAAAATTATAAAATAATAATAAAAAAATTATAAAATAATAATGAAATAAAAAGAATAATAAAAAATAATAAAAATAATAAAATAAAATAATTAGATGCGGCGCCAATTACTGGGTGCGCGCGCTGATGGAAGCTTTTTTTTATGCGGAAGGATTTTTTAATGCCGCATTATAAACAGGAATTATATATAAACATAAATATCTAATTCACTTGAGAATAAAATTATAAGGAGAAAAGTTTTAGAACTGTGCCACGGCATTAGTAAGGAATATAAAAATAAAACAGACTGATCCGGTGACCTTTGGCCTGACGCGAACCCGATACCGTGGTGACGTCATCAAGACGCGACGCAACGGCTAAACGGAGGAAAATCTTGCTAATCCAGTTTGTCATTTAAACTGGGTTAAACAGGAGAACTTGTTTCATTGGGATTTCCACCTCGTTTCCCGTGAAGAGTATTGTGTGGTATTTTCTATATAAAGGCGGATTGCGCGTTAGATCTGGTCGCAGGATTATTATTATTATTGTTTCTCGCTTGTGTTCAGTGCTTTAGCCTAGCAGGCTAGCAAGTTGGTTAGCAGGCTAACAGGTCTGTGTGTGTGGAGGAAGTTTGCTGGTTGTTTTCTGTCCTGAAATGTGGAGAAGACTGATAACCTGCGTTTGTATTCTGTGAGGATTAAACAGCGGCTTCACCATGAGTGACAACGACACGGAAGTGGAAAGGTAGTGTTTACAAAGTCTGTGTACAAACCTCGGGTTTATCTAACGCGCGTGACCAGCTGCACGTGGATTATATTTATTTATATATTTATATATTTATATACATGTAATATGTGGGGTTTACAGTCCCGGGTAAATCAGTGCTGCCAGGCCTTTTCAGGGGTAACGAACCACTCCAACCGTGTCCGGAACTCGCCAGATGACGTCATGTAGTAACTTGAATATGTGTTGTTACGTCAGGAAGGAAAAACTTCCAAATTCTCACTGAATCCTTTCAGGGTCGCGGGGAGCCTGGAGCCCATTTCAGCCCCCACTGGGCGAAGGAAGGGTCCATGGACGGCTCGTCATTTCATCACAGGGCCAACACACACACCTACACTTACCTGGAACAGCCAGTTAGCCTCCTGTGCTTATCGTTGGAGGAAACCTACGCTAGCAGGGGGAGAACATGCAAACACGCCCGGGGCTCGGAACCCGGACCGTCTTGCTGTGAAGCAGACATGAGCACCACCACACCGCCCAAAACTCTAGATGTGATTTGTGAGTGCTCATGTAAACATGTAGGGAAGTGGGTGTGTGGCTCCCGGATAAAGTTTGTTCCGAGAGCATGTAAAAGCAGCTTAAACCCAACAATAAACCGCTTAAAGCGCAACATGGTGTTGTGCATGGAAGGAGTCTCCAGTTTCAGAAGAGCAAGGAAAGCCAGTATGTCATTTTCAAATCAATGGAAATTGGTTTCGTGGCAAAAGATGACCTCAGGACACTGTTATTTGAAATTAATCTCCAGAGTGATATCAGGAACAGGATTTATTCTCCGGTAACGGCCCTCCTTCCTCGATATACTCACCTGTGTCGTTTAGAATGGTTTTCTCTGTGTGTATGTCATTCTGTTTAGGATCATGACGGGGCGGCCGCCCAGCAGCTACGGCTCCATGTGTAGCGACGGTCAAGAGGAGGATGATGATGAGACTCAAGACAACGATGCTCCGCAACCCATCGTTACAGTCAATTTACAGACCAGGTGGATACACGGGATGTTTACACACACACACACACAGAATTATATTCTTAATTTACTTTTTAGATGTCCATCAAATAAATTCTGTCTTTTAGAATAGAATCACTGATGGTGCCTTCAGTGTTGAGAGAGTGATGGAAAAATATTCTAACTTTAAAATTCATGAAGGATCTGTGTTTGACTCTCTCACTCTCTCCCCCTCTCTTCCTTTCCCTTGTGCTATCTCTCCTTCTCTCTTCCTTGCTCACTCTCTCACTCTCTCTTTCCCTCTCTCTCTAACTCTCACTCTCTCCCTCTCCTTCTGTCTCTCTCTCTCCCTCTCTCTCTTTCTTTCTCTCCCTCTCTCTTTCTCCTGTCTGTATGTGTGACAGAATCAAGCTTCGTCCAGACTCGCCAGAAACCGCCATCTCTTCAGTTACACAGGACCGACGTACCAGTGTCCATAATGAGGGGGTTTACATCAATGTGCAAAAGTATTTTCTCTCTCTCTCTCTCTCTCTCTCTCTCTCTCTCTCTCTCACACTCACACACAAAATATGACATGGTTTTGTTGTAAGCTGTTACGCTACAGCACCAGGTTTTAGAGCGATGATACCTAACTGATCATTTCTCTTCCTCCTCCCCTCCCTCACCTTCCTTCTTTCCTTCCTTTTTTTCTTTCATATTTACTTGAGTACCTGTTCATTCCCCTTCTTAATCTTTTCTTTTACATTCATGCTGACTGACTTATTTCCTTCCTTTTGTTTTTTAATTTCCTTCTTCACTTCCTCTCCTTTTTTCTTCCTTCTTTTTTTTACTTTTCCACTTCCCTCCTTCCTTTCTTTTATATTTACTTAGATTTATTTCCTTCTCTTCAAGTCTTTGTCCACTCGTCCTTTCTGCCTTCTTCCTTCCCTTTAGGTTTTGTTTCCAGTTTTTTTTTTTTTTTTTCTTTTCATTTCGTGCTGCCCTCCTTCCTTCCTCAAATTTTTTCTTCCTTTTTTTGCCTCTTTCTATTCGAATTCCTTTATTTCATAGATATGTATATATGTGTGTGTGTGTGTGTGTGTGTGTGTGTGTGTGTGTGTGTGTGTATATATTCTCCCTTGTGTACATCTTTCCTTTCTTCCCTTTCAACTTTGTGAATGCTTGATAGGATTTTAAATCAAGCCTCCCCTTTTTTACTCTGCAAAATTGTGCAACAGTGTGTGTGTGTGTGTGTGTCAGAAAAGAGCAGGACCAAGAAGAAGTAATGATGGAGGTTGAAGATAATGAGAGAAACGATATTCAGACAGAACCAAGTAGTCCTGAATCCACGGCCTCACTCACACCTGCGGCAGACGAGTTCTCCCTGCGATATATATTCACTGTGAGTGTGTGTGTGTGTGTGTGAAGCCAAATTTACCTTGTAGTGTCTAAAAAAATATTTAAACTAGAAAGAGTGAAGAAAATGAGGTAGGAAGGAAGAAAGCTACAGGAGGTGAAAGGGAATCGCAGATGAAGAAGGAAGAAAGGAAAGCAGGAAGTTGGGAGCGTCGGGTGAAATCTGAATTATTTTAGCATGCGCGGATAAAGATAACGTTACCATTGGAGTAGCTTTAATTTCAGAAACAGTGCAATCTAAAAGTTAAAAATGCTAATATTAGCATGAAAATGAGCTTCTTCAGCGGATCTGCTGTGTTTCTCTGGTTACACTGAAGTGTGTGTGTGTGTGTGTGTGTGTGTGTGCGCGTGTGTGTGTGTGCGCAGGCCATGCTGGAATCTCTCAGAACCCTGAGCGCACTGGAGTTGGGGTGTTTTGTGCGCACTCTGTACTCTGTTTGTGAAGGTCAGCTGGACTTCCGGCAGCTGGAGCAGGAGGGTGTGGTGGATGTCCTCGGCGTGGTGGACCGCATGCTGGAGAAGTGGGGAAAAGGAGATGCGCTGAACATCACCACACGCACGCTGTTCAACATGAACAAGCGTGACATCGCAAACAAACTGACGAAGAACTGCGCCAAAGGTAGGGCTCAGGAGACGCCAAGTAACGGCTGGTTATAACTTCTGCCATGTAGCTGTTAACTAACATATTCTCTCTCTCTCTCTCTCCGTCTGTCTGTCTCTCTCTCGCTCCAGTTTACGTGCAGTTCGAACTCCGCATGAATCACAAGCGCCGTTATTACAGTCTCTATGAGGGAGTCTGTCGCCCAGGGCAGCAGCGCTACATCAGGCACGTCTACGTGGAGTCACCCATTGTGCTCGAAACACCAAACGATATGGGAGCAACAATCTGCACCAGAGAACTCTTCTCTACCCGCGAGGGCGAAGGTCGCGTCCGCGTCGTCGTGACAACAGGTATCCCGGCCATCGGCCATACGGTCACCACACAGATGTTCATCATGGACTGGTCGGAGGAGAAGGCGCATCAGGACTTCCATTTTGTGTTTCCACTTCCGGGTCGTGACCTTCACCTGGTCAGAGAGGCAGATCACACCTTCCTGGAGTTTCTCACTACGTTTTATCCTGAAGCCAAACACGCGGACTTCCTGGCCTGCCCAGACAGCGCGGCGCTGTTCATCATCGATGCGCTCGAGCTGTGTGTGCTACCGCTCGATTTTCAGAACAATCCGAGCATCACGGACATCACGACCCCGGCTCCTGTGGACGCACTCATGACCAGTTTAATCAAAGGAGACTTGTTGCCTCACGCCTACGTTTGGATCACGACCCGCCGTTCCACCTGTAGCAAAATCCCGGCAGGTTGCATTAGCAGGTTTACGGAGTTAAAAGGATTCACTGATTCGCAGAAGGACGAGTATTTCACCAAGCGGACTAAAGATCCGTCACTTGGCAGGCGGGTTCTCGATCATATCAAGAATGTTCCGGATCTGTACGAACCGTGCTATCTGCCCCTCTTCTCCTGGATTGTGTCCTTCGGCTATGAACGGAGTTTACAGAATCCAGAGTTTCCTGTACCGGTGCCATTGTTCACCACTTTATACGCGCAGTATATCATCGCCCTGACTAACCGAAAAATCGAGCGCTACGTCGGCACGAGACTCGACTCGTCAAAGTGGAAAGATGCGGATAAAGCCTTCCTGATGAAGATGGGCCAGCTGGCGTTCATGATGCTGAAGGATGGACGGAGCGTCTTCTATGAAAACGACGTTTCCATTTTTGCGCTGGACATCAATGACATCACCCATCGAGGCGGGATCTCATCCGAAACTTACTATCCTGTGAGAAAGAATGGGCGGAACTTTCGATTCATCCATCACACTATTCAGACGTTTATGGCTGCCATGTATGTTTATGTCAAGTTCCGCACGACAGGTGAAAACGTTTTTGAGTCACAGTCGAGCAAAAACAAGGCGGATCGACGCGTTATCGAGCTTTACAAACCCCTCATCGACCGCGTCCTCAGCTGTCATGACAGAAGCATGGACCTGTTCCTGCGCTTCGTCTTTGGATTGGCGACACACGAGACGGAGGTGCACCTGCGCGGACACCTGCTGCCTCAGTATCACCCTGAGCCGAAGGGCATCGAGGATGTTGCCAAGCACGCCAGGAAGAAGATTAAGGAGAACGCTGCACCGGAGAGGTGTAGAAATTTGCAAGTGTGCCTGACAGAGCTGGAGGAGGGCAGGAAGACCAACAGGTGATTCGAAAATCATTCAGGAGGTTCGTATGACACGACACGAGATCAGACGTACCCTGTCTACGTCACGTAATGATGGGTAGCTTCACAGCCCGTTCAACAACAACAAAAGATAACCTAAAGAACTCGAGTTCTATTTCAAAGTGATTTTTTTCACCCAAAAAGTTTTTAAATGATAAAATACATCGGGGGTGAAAAAAAAAACTTAAAATCATGTAACTGCATGATGCTTTTGCTTGAATGTCAGTTGACGATTGAGACGGTGTGCTCGTAAAGAAATTGCTATACCTTAAATATCTGTCTTTTTTTTTTAATTAATTAATTAATTTATTTTATTTTTTTTTTTAAAGAGAGCCTGTTTTTGTGTTTGATTTATTTTCAGGTCGTTATTCTAATATACCACTGAATGCACTTCCCTTTAAATAAATATTAAGGTATTATGTTTTAAGTACAGACTTTAAATTAGTGATGTATTTAATTCAAATAAATTTTAAACAAATATGAAAAAAAAAAAAGGAATTTATGCAACAGTACCAGGATATCGAGTTCTTCAAACCAGACCTGACCACGTCCAAAACTCCAAAACAATGTGATGAAAATGAAAAGTTTGTGGCCAAATATTTGCAGAAATCTGCTGGAGAAATCTTTTTTTTTTTTTTTTATATTTATTTATTATTGTTTTTTTTTTTTTTTTTTTGTATTTTTGTTCTTGACATTTTGAGAAATATTATGTTCATGTTTCTGGCTCCAAAAAAACCAACCCATTTATTAAATAGATTTTTTTATTTTTACTAATTTTTTTATTGACCAGGCTGATAAACTGCTGAAAATATTTTTTACCAAAAATAAACATGGGTGGTTTGGGTTTTAAGCCCTTAGTATAATAAAAATAAGAAAGTTATAATAATAACAATCATTTAAGTTTTGATTTTTACATTTTTTTACAGTGACGAGCCCATCAGCAGGTGTACTGGTTAGATTTTGTAATCAACCTTATGTGTATTCTGTGTATAACCAATCAGAGATACAAAGCGTCACTGGATATCCCCTTCCATTATGCTTTGTTGGTGCCAGTCGATGCGTTTGCACCATCTGGGAGCTCCCTGAAACAACGCCGCCCTGTCTTGTGGAGAACCTGTTTAGTGTTCCCACTGCATTGCAACAATCAGGAAGAGTCTGGAGTGAGATAAAGGACAAATTTCAGTTCTGTTTATTGTTCCTTTAAAAAAATGTAATAAATAAAAACATGCCTGTGCTTTGTTAAATGCTAGCCTGACACAGTCGGCCATTTTGTACAATTTCCAACGATGTTCATCAGCACAAAACTTTCTGTCCTTAAAAACCTCCCCGGAGCACAGGTGGAATCGTTCCTGGTTCCATGAAACGCCCTCTTCGGGGAAATGTGTTTACAAGAGCAGACAACAGGACACCCAGCTGGAATCGTTGGTACTACATTTGGAGAAAAAACTTGGAGACCCATTGACCATGTGACGTTTCCTGTGTTGTCTGTGGTGGATAATTCCTGACTACATCCTCACTACTTTACCCACTGGGACATGACTGACGGGACAGACGTCTCCTCATTACTAACATATGAACACTTTTGGGTCTTTTAAAGATTACAGTAGCCATAAAGTGGATGAACATTTATGGAGGACATTAAAGAGGTCAATTTGGAACAGGATCTTGAGGAATCAGGGTCCATGACTAGGTGTGTGATATTAAAAAAAAAAAAAAAAAACAATTAAACCCCAACTCTGTTTATGTTAACAATAAATCTCTTTTAATCTGGTGTAATCGTTCAAACCGGAGCGTTGGTGTCGACGTGTTTTAATGATGTGGTGCTTCGCCTCACCTGTGACCTCTGTTTTGTTTGTGTGCATTTCTTTATCTTTATCACTACAGTTGAACACATCGCTCATTCTGCCTAAAACATATTTCTGTAATCATCTAATCGTGGTCTAATCTGGGTGTCATAATAAAAGTCCTTCTGTAGCCCTGCCTTTAATTCAGTTGTGTGGATTAAGATATTATTGGAGTCCGAGGTGTCATTCAGAGGATAGAACGGTTGTTATGAATGTATTTGTTTTCGTGTTTAGATCAATCACTATTGACTATTGAATCACTATTGAACTTCCCTATCACATGACCACCACCGACCAGGGAGGGGCGTAAGCAAGCACATGCCCCCTCCGTGACATGCAATGCTACCGCCCGCCTTTTTTTTCCGAACTGCTGCGCATGCGTATTTGGGGGCGGTCCTAACACACTCGGAGGGAAAGCGCTATCCGCCCCCTCGTACGAATGAGCCCATGATTGGCTGGTGATCGCTGTGAGTGACAGGGAAGTGAGCGTATGCCCTCCCTCCCTCCCGTGAGACCTCGGCCAATCAGCTCCCATGGACTACCGGTCACGGATGGCTGTGGCATCAATCCGGATTCGAACCGGTGATCTCCGGGTTGATAGTCGCGCACCTTGTCGATGCGCCTAATGCCTATATTTCTAATATAAATTAAACCGAACCCAGTGACTTATTCCTCATGTCCTCTGGAATTAGTACTTCATAACAGATACGAGTGCAGGCGTTGCAGTAAAACATGGTTTTGAAGCTGTAAGTGAACAATTTTCTAGATTTCAGCAGTCTGTGGTCGGATATTCCGACTTTAATCGAATGTTCTCGAACGCCTTGACGGAGATTCCTCACGAAGGAGCCCGAAAACTCCCGAGCGTGTTTACCCCGCCCCCCCTCCTTGATCGACGTCCATCCGATATTGACCGAAAGTAGCCGAACTCGCCTCGTAGCCACATCGGCGAAAGCTCGCAAAGCTCCCGGAATGTTCCGAGGTTTCCTGGTAACCAGTCAGTGGGCGCACGAGCCGGCTCACACTTCAGCAGTGCAGCCTCGAGCCAGCGCGTGCTCCTTATCTGAGGGGAAAACTTTCTCTCAGTTCACCTGAGGGCTGAAGTTCTGAACGTTTGTAATGTCTCTACTCTGTTATAATAAAGGTTGTGGCCTGCGTTTTGACCCGGACAACAATCCGGAAGGTAAGAAGAAATATGTGTAAATATGCACAGTGTGTATTTATTTATTATTTATTTATTTATTATTTATCTTTCTGTTGTTCTGTTGAGCTAAAGCTAAATCTGTGAAGGAGAAGCTAAAGTGAGGCTAACTGACTTCATACAAACAGTAAATACTATAATATACTATGATACAGATTATAATTAATTAAAAATGGTAATAATTAAAAATTTCAGACTTATTAATATATGACAGGTTATTACCTCGGTTAGGTTATATAAGTTATTACTTGTTATAGCATCTATAAAATGTGCAGACATAAATGAAACATTTTCTCATCTTGTCATGTACTAAGAAACCATTAATGATAACAATTCTCAGACTTTGTTACAGTGAAGTTTCTCTATTTATATTGAGGTGTTTATTTACTATTTTATTGAAGGAGTCTCCAGTGTCAGCACTAACTCGGAGTTACAGTAGTACGTATAGAGAGAGAGAGAGAGAGACTGGTGAGGGAAAGAATGTTTCCAGCTGCTATAACATAAGTGATAACAGGAACTAACTTTATTTTGTGTTATTTTGTTCCACAACAAATTGTAATAATTATAAAATTTCTGTTTGTGAATGAAGAATAATCAGCTTTGTGGATGGTGCTGTTGATTATTTCCCCGTAACAGTACACCTTGAAGTGTTTTTGTTGCTTGTGCAGTATAACTGTTAGTAGCTAACTACCTATGTTATCTATATAACTAACTTCATTCATTCATACATTATCCAACTAAGGTCACGGGGAGTCTGGCGTCTGTTTCAGCCGACTCTGGGTCAAGGCAGGGTACACAGTTTGCCAGGCCATGGCAGGGCAAGCACACACAACCATTCAGACTCACACCTAGGGACACTTTGGAACAGGCAGTTAGCCTAATGTGCATGTCTTTTGACTGTGGGAGGAAACCCACACGAGTACGGGGAGAACATGCAAACTCCATACAGAAACGCCCTCACCGAGTCCGGGACTCGAACCCAGAACCTTCTTGCTGTGAGGTGGCTATGCTAACCACTGCACCATCATGCCGCCATCAATGTAACTTTACAGTGGTCTATTTTCATCAACTCTGAGAAGAGTCAGTGAGTTTAATGGGCATGTCTCATTCCAGATGTGTGCACTTACCATCCTGGAGTTCCGGTTTTCCATGATGCCCTGAAAGTAAGTCTTCCAACACCTGCATTGTGCTTTCTTTTGTCACTTAGCTACAACAACTGGTTTTCCTAACATCCCTGTGTGTGTGTGTAAAACATAGGGTTGGTCATGTTGCAAGAGACGCACTACGGACTTCTCAGATTTCCTTAGCATCACTGTAAGTCAACAACACCCAGAACGGCTGCACCTCAAACCACACCTCGTTCACAAAAATGCCGGCAGAAATAGTAAAAAGTTAACATCTGTAAGCCAACGACACCCGTTAACATGAAAACCAATCAAACCCGAGCATCCATGAACAAATGAAGTATGAACTTGAACTTTATTCTCGTGAGAAAATGCTGGATCCATCATTGTGCCCTTATCAGTGGTGGAGAGAAAACTTGCAGAAGTACCCAAATGTGGGAAAATGTGGTACATAATGGTAAATTATAAGTATTATAATAAACCACCTATATATATACCATTATATGTATCTGTAATAACATGCATATTAATTCAATAATTCAAGTCCGCTCTAAAATGTTATGACAAAGGGGGGCGTCCGCCCATTTCTAAATTGCTAGTGGAAGCTTTGTAGAACTTGGTGGTTGTTTGTGTTGGTGTTGCAGGGCTGCACTAAAGGCTGCCATAACAAGGAGAAACCCCCCGAGCCGGTGAAACCTGAGGTGAAGAGTTCTGGAGGGAAGAAGGAGCTGGAGGATCTGAAACCGTGGTTTAATGAATACATCCTTCAGGCTCCAAAACCCGTGGAACTCACCCAGAGACCCAGGTACAGAGCCACACTCACACACACAGAGATCAATATCTACACCATCACATTCCTGAGTATTATCTTACACTCGAAAATAGACACCACTAATCCTGTGTGTGTGTGTGTGTGTGTGTGTGTGTGTGTTGCAGTGGTAACGAGCCGCTGGTGGAATTGCAGCAGAAAGTGTCTCCGTCTCTCAGACAGGCACTCGAGAACTTCAGACTAGCAGAAACTAATCAGATTACCGAGAAAGGTAAAGCTCAGCCAATCAGAGCACTTCAGCTATAACCACTAGACCCAACGACCACAGCCAAGTCATTCTCTCTGTGTGTGTGTGTGTGTGTGTGTGTGTGTGTGTGTGTTGCAGAGGATGAGGGAAATGAGGTGAAATTTGGAACAGCATGTAAAAATGGAGGCTGCTCTAAGGTATCACACACACACACACACAAGCAAGCACACACGCATATATCTTGCATATCTTTATAGTCGAACAACCGGTGTGTGTGTGTGTGTGTGTGTGTGTGTTTCAGACTTTTTCTGGACCAGTAAGTGAGGTGGACAAATGTCTGTTTCACCCTGGAGTTCCCATCTTCCATGAGGGGTAAGCAGACCTCTGTGTGTGTATGTGTGTGTCTATCCATTTATCCATCCTTTTCGATAATGTAATGGTGCTGTAACATATACACACATATGTTTGTGTGCACAGGATGAAATACTGGAGTTGCTGCAGGAGAAAAACTTCAGACTTCAACACTTTTCTCTCTCAGGAGGGATGCAGCACGGGAGCACACGTTTGGAGGAAAGCTGGTGTAAGGGAAACACACACACATACAAATTCACTGACAGCCAGTTTCTGAAAATCTTCTTAAGAATGGCACCTTTAAAACTTTAGTGTGTGTGTGTGTGTGTGTGTGTGTGTAGGGGAAGAAGGTAGCACCGTGTCGGTTTGATTGGCATCAGACTGCTAGCCATGTGACCATCTCCATCTACGTGAAACACTCCATCCCAGAGCTGTGTTCAGCAAGGGGCAACAGCACGATGGTGTGTGTGTGTGCGTGCGTGTGTGTGTAGGTTAACACCTGCATTCTCCCTGTGTGTGGGATTTTGTACAGATGACTGTTTGCTATTAAACTGTGTGTGTGTTCGTGTGTGTTTTCCATGGCAGGTGTGTATCAAAGTGATGTTTGAGGGAGAGAAGGAATTTGAACAGAATATCATTCTCTGGGGGGTGAGTCAGCATACATTTATGACCTGCAATACTGTTTTCTTTTTATATTATATTCATTAAACTAGAGCAGTAATGAAAATTAAACCTCCACCGATCAGAATATAGAGAAAAGTAAGAAAGATAAATGTTGACCAATCATGGCACAGAGAAAGGTAAGACAGGCAAATGTTGACCAATAAGAGCACAGAGAAAGAGAAACATTGATTGAGAGGGCAGAGTGAACTAATAGTTGACCAAAACTGATTATCAGACCACAGTAGAACCGCAATTGTTCACTGAGGAGATTAAGTCTAAAATCACAAACACTTTAGAGAGCAGAACATAGAGCAGAGGCAGACATTTACCAAACAAAATGCAGAAAAAGTTAACTTTCAGCCAGTCAGAGGGTAGAGAACTGTAAATTTAAACCAACCAGAGAGCAGAGATCTATGTGATAGACCAGCCATGAAAGGAACTATTAACCAATCAGAAAGCAAGATAGAAAAGGAACCACCCACTGGAGCAGGAAGAAATAAAACCTCCGCGTCCCATCATCGTGCACCTAGCGGAATGTTTTGCTGACCAAGTAAATGGTGATGCCGCTGTTTCATCGTGTCCCGGCAGGTCATTGATGTCAGCAAGAGCGTCATGAACATGATGGCTGCCAAAATTGAGATCGTCATGAAGAAGGCGGAGCCGATGTCATGGGCACGCCTTGACCTGCCCCCGCCCACTCCTGCTTCAACCAATGAGAAGAAGGAAGACCGTGTAGAGGAAAGAGACTGAGACTGTACCGGCTGCTAAAGAGCAAACACACACACAGTCTCTCCCCACATGTGCCTTTTCCCTTTAATAGCTTGCCACTTAGGCTGTGTCTCATTTCTCTGTCCCTTGAAGCATGATGGGTAATATTGTTAATGATTGGATTGGATAGCCAACATTAGGCCATCTGAGAAGTTCAAGAACCTTTTACAGATAGTAATGTGTACAGAACAAAGGTGTGATTCTGGGCCGTGTTCCATTTCCATCCCATGTCCTCTCACAGCCTCTCTCTTGTGCTCCAGTGCCTCAGTTACCAACCTAAATGAAGTTCTTTAGATGAGGGCTCATAATGAAGCTCAGATGTTTCCTTGCATAAAATGGTAGACAAAGCTGTTCGTAAATGACGTAAACAGTACCTAGCATTGTCCTTTCCTTTTATTTCTAGAAAGTGCACTTAAGCACGTCAGGGTCTAAATTCTGTACTCTGTTGTACACACAACACTGGTGCTCATCTGTTCGCTATTTTTAAAGCTTTTTTATTTCATCCAAAGTGTAGTTTAGAAGACCTTGATTTTTCAAGCCATCCTAGAATGCAGTGTGTGGGGTTTGTGTAAATAATTTGGTGGTAGAAAACTACAATAAAGGCTAATGGTACACACTGAGAGTCAGGTATCAGTCCAGTGTACCTTTTTTTATTTTGCCATCTAGGTCAACAAGAGGCGGGGCCTAAGATAAATACAGTATGATTAGCCAATCAAAAATATGGTCCTCACACAAATATTTAAACTACTGTTCCTTACTAAGTAGCTAGCCTGGGTTTGAAGCTAGCTAAGAGTTTATTATACTGTATGTTGTGTTATAGCATCATAATCAATACAAAGCTCTTGATTTGAACGTCTGCATGCTGTACAATACACTCTCAGGCTCTGATAAAGTCTTCATAAAATATTGTTTACATTTAACACAAACTATCTGTCTATTTTTGTACTTTTTATGATGTTGAATGTTTTAGTCAGTTGAAAAAGGAAACCTGAGGCAACACATATTTTATAAAAATCAGTGACGGGCCGTGCATTTGGTACCTGGGCCTTCAGTGGGGACTTAACGGATTAATCCACCTCTTAATACCACCACCATCACGTAGCGATTATAGAAACCCTCAGTAATATACAAAAACGCAATATAACAAGGCCTGGCATTACAGAGAGGGAGGCATTTCGCATATTGAGGGTGAATACCATTATTACTAAAGCAAGAAACCCAGTTAACCCTTTATCTCCGAAAGCATCGTTGCTGATACGCCCGAGTTACATTTCTGCTAATAACTCTGAGCATGACGTAACTTCCACCAGCAATCACCAGTGGAAGCTGTCATTAAATTTGGCGCTCAGCCAAATGTAACGAGCGTAAATGTAACGGCTTGGTGATAAAGGGTTCATCATACTCACCAAAGATGCTGATTATTTATAGCCAAAATCCATCCTCCTTTATTTTCTCTGACCAACCAATCAGAGGATGGAAAAATGCTGACCTTATTGTGTGCCAGCTAGTTGGCCCTGTGAGGTGAATTTGAAATCTGATTGGTTAAAGAAACAGCCCCAACACTAATATAGTTTAAGTGACATCGGCCAGCACTACTGTTTCTGAAGGCCGTGGTCGGGTTAGAGTGACATGGCAGCACATAGAGGCTGAAATCTGATTGGACAAAAAAAAAATCATCCACATTGACATACTGGAAGCAGTGCTGCCAAGAGACACGCTACGAAATGAGGAGAATAGACTGTTGGGAATAAATTAATACAATTTCATGGAACAAATACTAGAATTTAAGTTGTAAATGTAGGTCAGTGCTTCTGATAGTGTTTGGGCCAGCAGAGAAGGCCTTGCTGGCCCTGACGGCCTGCCGCTGATAAAAACGTACCATAGACACGTGTAATTTTTAAGAACGCTACTCAAAATTAGCTGGTAATGAAGGCTATGTAGCTGGATTGTTGTGAGGAAATAAAAATTAGCAGTGAGGACTCGTGCTCTCGATCATTTTCTCAGCTCACGAGAACAAACAGAGCCAGTCCATGTCCGAGTGCTTTAAGAAAAATAAATAAATATAAAGGGTGTGTGTGTGTGTGTGTGTGAGAGAGAGAGAGAGAGAGAGAGAGAGAGAGAGAGAGAGAGAGAGAGACAGCGAGGAAATATACAAAGTGTAAACTGGTCTGATTTTCAACTCTCACTGTTTCTCCACCTTAATTCAAATAGTAGTTCACACGTATGGGTTTCATAAGTTAAGAATCTAAAGGTAAGTTACACATTGTGAACTTTAAAAACTTTTCCTTTCCCAAAGCTTGTATATGTATTTATATAGTCCGCTGTAGTGTATATGTTAGATTTTGACAGATGTGTGAAAGTTTCTTTTAAAATCGTGTTAAATTTGTACATAGCCGTGTCAATCAGAGATCAAGCCACTGAACCGAACCAAGTTGAAGTTATGATAATGTTTTTCTACAGTAGCTTTGTATTTGGCGATATTGAAATGTTCGAGTAAAGCAAGATTAGTTTTGATGGATGATATAACGTATGCAAAGGGGAATTTTACGATATTCTTATTTATTAAAATGTTTCCAAAACAATTCAACACATTTTTATTTTCGTTTATTCTTCAGTGTGCTTATGAGTTATCAATATTAGCCTCTTTGGAATTATAAAATAAATAAATAAAATACAGACTGGTGTAAAAGAGGCTGTGTGGCATGTTACCAAATCTACTCAAACTACTGGTGGGCTGAACATCTTATCTGTTTTTTATGAATAAAACTAAAGGATTGCACACACATTGTGTATGTCATGTCTTCAGGGGTTAAACTAGTCACCAAAACAACAAATCAGTGAAATCATCAGTTAATAAAACAAGCATAAGTATGCTGGGCCTGCTGCAATACCACACCTCCAAAAAAAATCATCCTGTTTAGTGTTAAAGAATCCTTTAAAAAAATCCTGGATCCAGAAATTGATCGGGATCATCTCCAAAATCTATTGCATTCTTTCCTGTCCAAAGCCAGCAAACAAACCGACAGTAAAACAACCTCCTTGGTGGAAGTAATTAGAATGGAATGTAAATATTACACACTGCAGACTCTCTGGATATGCTTTAAAGACATCAGTGACATGGTGTACGTTTTCATTTATCAGGTTTTATAACTGAAAACCTGAAAAGTTTTATAACTTTTAGTGTCACTAAAAGCCTGAATTCCATAAACGCCATAGAGCTTCAGTATTAATGTGACTTGTGCACCTCAATCGGTCCCGTTGTTTGATCTCCACAAAGGGCGATCACATCGATCACCAGGAGATTAAGAAAGCTTGGTAAACTTGTGTAGTCAATTAAAAAAGCTTGATTTAAAATGCTACTCATTATTATTTCATTGATTAGCATCATAAGGAATAATAATAATAATAATAATTAAAAAAAAAAAACATTTGGCAAAACTGTCCTGCTGTCCACTCCATGCTGGGCGTTTGTGAGGTCATGTATGTAGAAAAGGGTAGTTAGCAACTCCTCAGTCTTGTCATTCTGCAACAGTTGTTGGAGTCTGGGAACTGGTATCAATCCAAATTTGGGAGGAAATCTCAGGCTGAGTGTATGGCTGAGTGAGAACAGAGAGGTCCGAGGTCATCTCAGGCGACAGGCCGGAGTGTATCAGCAGCGGCGTTGACCGTGAATGCAGCAATGCTGATCTGTCTCTTCACCTCGCTCCAGGATCTCGCAGGCTCAGCAGCATTCTTGATGTCAAACAGAGCGTCGTAAATCCCCGGGAACGACTCGCCTGCATACTTATTATGGCTGCTGGGAGCGAACACCACATGTCTGCAAAACAATAAAAACAACATACAGCTGTCACAACCTTCCCACTTCAGGTTTCAGCTCAGTCCCATTCAGATCACCTGCCTGAGTAAAGACTTATCTAATACACCACTTCCTTTCTCCCAGAGGGAGCTGTTCTACAGACAGAAAAACAAGGCCTTGTTTAAGCTGTGTCTTATTTTACGACTCACTTTATGTTTATGATGCCCTTCCTTTCCTCTGTACACTACAGAGCTGAACCATCACCATGAACCATCTTTCGGTGTAGTGTACTTGTCATTCCTTAGGTCTTGTACACTAATGTGTAAGAGACACAGCTGTCCGTCTCATGCTGATGACATCACAAAAATGAGGTGTGTTTACCTGTAAAAGGGTCGTCCTGGAAGGCCAAGGGGATCAATAAATGCCCGCTCCAGGTACATCAACTGATCGTTGACCATCCGTACTGAGAGAGAGCTGAAAGAGAATGAAAGAGGTTTGACAGACCGATAGATATATACAGCCAAAGAGACAGATATGGACAGACAATAACAGAGGGTGCGTTCTAAAACTTTTGTTTGTGACCCATCACAACAAAGTGGGTATTAAGTTAGAAATTATTAAATACTTTGTTGAACTTAAAACGCGATTTTGTCCAGAGTTGAATGCTTAAAAGTCTGAAAATTCCTGGCAGGTTTTGGTTAGTTACTCCAAAACTGAAGAGTTATGTTAGAAAACTTGGTATCAATTTGAAGCTTAGGATATCAACTACAGAATGGTACCAATAACTCAAAATCAATCATTTCTGACTTAATACCCACTTTGCTGTGATGGGTTACATTTGTAGTTTCCTCGCTCCTCAATTGAACCTGAAGTTCTTTTGATCTGCCATCTTTGCCAAATGTCCCAATTCTCTTATTTGATATCATCAAATTTCGATATAATCAATGATCGAGAAGCGATGAGTATATATATATAAGAAAAAGTATGTTAGGGCAGCTGTAGCCTAATGGATAGAGAAGGGGGTTTGGGACTGAAAGGTCGCTGGTTTGATTCCCGAACCAGCAGGAAAAATGTGTGGCGGTGGGGGAGTGAGCTGCACCTTCCCTTCCTCCACATTCATGGCTGAAGTGCCCTTGAGCAAGGCACCGAACCCCCAACTGCTCTCCAGGTGCCCCAATGTGTGTGGCAGCCCACTGCTCAAAGTGTGTGTTCTCACTTTGGATGGCTTAAATACAGAGGCAATAATTTCCCTTGTGGGATTAATACAGTATAGAAAAAAGAAAAGAAAAAAAAAATTTCCATCCTGAAATAGCTGCCCACAAGCATATAAATACCCCACCCCTTACATGACATCCGCCGCTTTTATGCAGCGGGACCAGTTGTGTGGCCATTATCAGACGCGGATGTTGATCCGTGTGGCGCTTCAGAGGAAACTATATTACTTTGCAGGCTATATGTGGCCCCCCCCCCCCAAAAAATAGGGGTTACCCTATTTGAAGACGATTCATGACCGACACCGAATGTAAACTTTAACATATATATTTTTTAAATTTCATGTGATTATCCATCAACAACCCCAACAAGTAAGTTATCGTCTGAACGCTCATTCAGAGTGCTCTGTAAAAATAATAAAAGATGGTCAATATGTAATAGCATGTGATGACCAAGGCATGTCATGTGACACCACCCCCTGAACATGTGGGACAATCAGAGACAAACCAATGAAAAATCCATTATTTTTATTTTGGGGGAAGTTGTGGGGGATAAATCTACTGATATTACTACTATTATTTTTATTGTGTTACCACATCCAAGACGCTTCATTTGATACCAAATTTATAGACCTATGTCCTCGTGAAGCAAAGATATTAAATATTCAAAACCTGAGGGGTACGCCCCAATTTCAGTGATTATTCAATGCATGTATATCTGTAAACCTGAGTGTTCTCCATGTTGATATCATCAGGCAATATTTGGTACCAAATTAGAACTAATCCAAATGGCTATGTATTATAGAGCTTCTTAGCACACTTTTTAGTACAATAATTTTATTAGTGTGCCAGAAAGTGTGCAAAGAAGCTCTATAATACATAGCCATTTGGATTAGTTCTCATTTGGATTAGTCTCATGAGACCAAGATTGAACTTTTTGGCCTTAAATCTAAGCGGTATGTGTGGAGAAAACCAGGCACTGCTCATCAACTGCCCAATAGTGAAGCATGGTGGTGGCAGCATCATGCTGTGGGGTTGTTTGTCAGCTGCAGGGACAGGACAACTGGTTGCAATTGAAAGAAAGATGAACGCAGCCAAGTACAGAGGTATCCTGGAAGACAACCTTTTCCAGACTGCAGTCAGGGCCTTAAACTGGGCCGAAGGTTCACCTTCCAAGCACAAGCACACAGCTAAAATAACAAAGGAGTGGCTTAGGAACTTCGTGACTGTTCTTCAATGGCCCAGCCTGAGCCCTGACTGAAACCCAAATGAGCATCTCTGGAGAGACCTGAAAATGGGTGCATGTAGGCCATATCTACCCCGCGGAGTATATCTTATTTCTCTTAAAACACATTTCATTAAAATCATTGTCATAAATCTGCATTGGCCAGGAAGACGATTCTGGAACCTTTATTTGCTGCTACTTCTCCACTCATGTATGATAAGGGGTTGGGTGTCCAGTGAAGAACCAGACAGGGAGGTGGCAATTATTAGCTCAGAAGTCAGTGCAGAGTAATTATTTTTTGCAAGGATTGTAGTTCTGTGTGTGTGTGTGTGTGTGTGTTACTTGGTTGTGTCCAGGGTGTTCAAGCGCTGCTGAAACTCCTGTGCTGCTTGTGTGAAATTATAAACAGCTGAGAACAGAGCATCTGAAAAACAAACACAGCTTCCAATAAACCAAAATAATTTAGGCTTGTTCTGTACGAGCCAGAATTTCAGTGTGTGTCTCACCAAACTTCACGGAGTATCGCTCCATCTCCTGCGGGTGTTTTTGTGCAAGACGGTGGATGGCATGAGCATACTGAGTGAGCGCGAGCGCATACTCGTTACAGTCCAGAGGCAGTACAGGCGCATCAGCAAGGCGGAAAGCCACGCCTCCTCGTACACGTGTCACCGCCTCCATGCGGCGAAAGGTGGGATCATAGAAACGCTCAACCAGCTCGAATGTCTCGTATACACTGTGGTAGACAGGGTAACTGCTGTACTGCTCCGTCTTCTGTAATAACACACACACACACACACCATAAGTGTACAGAAGATACACTGATGTTTACACACTGCACAAACTTTCTTACTCTGTTCTTGGTGTATCTCGCTCTCCCAGACGCAATTCCCAGTCTGATAAAATACGCTTCAAAATCACTGCCTGAGCCGAGCTTACTGATCCTGCACACACACACACACACTCTGATTTCTCAGCAGTTTCCAATATACACACATGAACAATACAAGCTGTGTGTGTGTGTGTGTGTTAGAATAACAGAGCTTAACTCTCACCGTGGCGCGTCCCGATTATTAGTCCAGTTGTCTCGTTTGTGCCAGCTGTCATAAAGAGTCATTCCCTCCTCCCCTTCCTCTGGACTCATCACCTACACAAAACACCCCATCACCCAGTGTTAGTCAGCTAAACCCCTAAAACGGACATGGCCTGCATCCCAAAGCTGATATCTAGGTCTCTAAACTGATCTTCACTTCAGGGAAAGCTTAAAGCATGCATGGTCACAAACACTGTCACAGACAAGAGGTGACAAACTTTCACCAAGACTTCACTAGCAGCTTGGATAAACCGCTGGGGTGCACACTGTTACAGGAAAACAGGTGTCTCGATAAAGTGGAGTCACTGTTACCAACTACGTTTAATACTTTTGGGACACAACCCTAAAAATGGCAAGAAAAATATTAAATATGACCTTTGACCCACCTGTTTGGTGATGTCATAAACCAGTGTATGTAGAGATGGAGTGCAGTCAATTCGCAACGTGTACATACCTACAAACACACCCCCACACACACAGGCAATGTGTCAGTGTTTCGGAGCACAATACAAGTGGATACAACAGTGATTTGTCTCACCCTCAATAGCGGAGTCTGCATTGATGTATGCTACGGCTCTCTGCTGGAGCATTTTAGCATTTTCCTACGTGCACACACACACACACACACACACACACACACACATAAATATTCATATACTGAAAAATATTCACCATGATTCTTTTTCTCTGTCTGTGTTTGTTTGTCTCTCTCTCTCTCTCACCTCTGCCCACTCTGTGGATCCCAGCAGGCCAAACTCTTCAGCATCCCAACTAGCAAATATCAGTGTGCGCCTGGGCCGCCAGCCTGACACACACACACACACACACACACACACACACACACACACAGCTTTTAATTTCCGGATCAAAAGTCCACCAAGAGTTCATGTGTTTATATTGGAAACTACTATGGAATAAGAGTGTGTGTGTGTGTGTGTGTGTGTGTGTGTGTGTGTGTGTGTGTGTGTGAGAGAGAGAGAGACCTTTCTGCAGAAGTTTCCCAGCTGCTCTGACTGTCTCATGTGTTGCTGCAGCTCCTGAGACCGGATCAATTCCCCCAAACACCCAGGCATCACGATGACCACCTAAAATAACATAACGATCTACACACACATATGCAAACACACACACATAGTCACTTATCAGTGTATGATAAGTACAGGTATCTGTGTGTGTGCATTTGCTGGACATTAACTTTAGGCGAGTGCGTACCTGGCTCCTGAGCTCCTCTGACACGGCCAATCACATTGTAGATCCGGGTCACCTGATTGTAGCTGTGCACGTTCATGCGTACTTTACTGAAAGGAAACATGAGAGTTAGTGGGTGTGGTGAGGGAGATGAAATGGGTTTACCATTGCTGGGACAAAAGCATGTGGTCGCCTCACTCCTGTGCCGAGCCGCCGATGAATCCAGGTCCGACACGATACGACACATTCAGAGCACCTTTCCAATCGGGAGTCGGAGACGCCCCGCCCATATTCCTACAGGAAGTGAGGAAGTGACATAATATCTTATTCCTACAGCTCCGATTCGTTGATGTTAAAATCTCTTCACATTTGACTTACTTCAGCAGATGGACAGCATCATTGTAGCCAATAGGATGAACTGGGATTTTAGGAAGCCCCACCCCCTTGTCTAGACTGAGTCTGTAAGTGTACTCTGTGGAGTGAAAAATCTTAATTTAGGACAAACCCTGAGTATGTAGTATGTTAAATGATACCAAGAGACATAAAGAGTTGAAATGATAAATAAACGCACCTTTAGCGGGGTAGCCAGGAGTTAAGGGGTCTCCAGCTCCATTCAGATTCAGAACGTTGCCCCGCTGTGCCCCCCCTCCAGGCAAGTTCCAACCTTCAGGGTACGGCTTCACGCCTTCTGCGCAGTAATCTGCTGGGTCCGAGTACAGTACGATGCCTTTGGCGCCAGCTAACATGGCATTTTTTACCTAACACACACACACACACACACACACACACACACACACTCAGTCTTCAATACCCCTAACAATGATAACTACTGTGTGTACAGTATGTTAGCCCTTAATGGATGACAGTGTAGACATTTAAATGAATTAATTTTTTTAAAATTAAAATGATATTTCGATGCAGAGAGACCAGCTTCACCTCTATTACCTTCATGTTTATGCTCAAGTTTAAACGGCAATCAAAAAGGTGGCCATGTGGACAGAGTCGCCTAAGTTTCCATTAGATATGCTAATTATCAAGAACTAATTTCTTACTAGCAAGTTTATTTAAACTGAGAAATTAATCAGGACAAACAAGACAACAATTCAGTCAGGGAAAACTGGACTAGGGAATGAAGGAAGATCACAGCAGCACTGATTGGAACACAGCCGGTTCTCTCTCACTTTATTGCCTCGGAAGATTTTGCCGTATCGGGCGATGACGATTTTGCCCGTACAGTTGATACCCATCTCCCACTGCAATTTGAAGAAATCCTCCGTCCTGCCATAGTTCACATACACCGGCTCACCCTGAGGACATACACACACATTAGGACACACCAGTCTTGCTATAATCTAGCTGAGATAGCATTGCTAACGCTAGCTAGCGCATTCATGTGAACAGTAAGGAGACGTGTTGACTAACTGAGTGGTGCTAAAGTTACAAGGCAGAAAGTTTAGCTAACTGTATGTCCAAATTATCAGCAATAATTTTGCTCAAAACACAAAACAGTGATCACAAGCTTGCCTCACAGAAACCCCGATCTACTGCACGTCCTGTAGGCTTGTAATTATTTTTCTAATTAGCTTTCCGATCAAATATCATTGAACTTGTCAGGTTACTTTTTGAGGAGCTCTTCGCTCACTAGATATTTATGCTTAGCTCACACTATTCCAGTAACAGCACCTTGTTATGCTGTTTAGCTCTTATTATGCTTAACATGCTAATAAGCTCCTTTTTAGCTTCTTTTTTCAGTCATTCATTCATTTTCTGAAGCACTTAATCCAAATTAGGGTCGCGGGGAGGCTGGCGCCCATCTCAGCCGATTCTGGGCGAGGGCGGCTCTTTTTTAAAAGCCATGTAACCGTGATGAGGATGTAAATCAGGTGGGCGTGTTCCGTTACCTCAGGTTGTCCCTGTGCGGAGAAGGCGTTGTACGGAGGAACGATGTCACTCACGTTCTCATAACCCTCGGGCACTGGTTCCGCCAGAGAAGATTTAATGATCTGTGAGTGTAAACGCAAAACAAGATATTAATGATGACAAACTCGGGGCTTAAGCCACAGGTTTATACAGTATTGTTCCTGTAGTAAAGGCACTACTCCTTTAATAAGAATACTTTTTTTTAGGAGTTTTTTAAATTATTAAAATGCTTTTTATTATTTTATTGTTAAAATGCTTATTGTTTGTGTGAGTGTATGTAACAGTAAAACAAACGCTTGAGCACTGTATAAACCTGCAATGTTGGGTTACGTTTGTGGCACAGATTAAAGGCATATGGGGGAACACTTCAAATGGAGTCTTGTGACATCGTAAATGATAAACTGACCATGTTGTGATCATGTGGTGCTGTGTAAGAGTGCAGAGTGAGCACAACCACTGCGGTTCAGATGACGTGTGAGGAACTGAGGGCGAGTGGTGGCTCCGTGGATAAGGCTCTGGTTTAGATCCGAAGGTTGGCAGTTCAAGCCCCTGTACCACCAAGCTGCCACTGTTGGGCCCTTGAGCAAGGCCCTTAATCCTAAACTACTCAGTTGTACAAATGAGATATAAATGTAAGTTGTTCTAGATAAGGGTGTCTGCCAAAATGCCACAAATATAAATGCAAACGAGGGGGAGGGGACCAGTGTGTCCACATCTGCTGCTAAATAATGATAGGTTTGTTTTTTGTTCCAGCCCTTGAGTCAAGAATAATATTCACCTTTAACGTACATGTAATATATAATTAGTAGTGACATCCTTTTACACACACACACACACACACACACACACACACACACACACACACAGAGAGAGAGAGAGAGAGAGAGAGAGAGAGAGAGAGAAATAAAATACTTAACCTAATTCAAACATTTATTTCTACAAAGAAGCCGATAATCTGAATAGTGAACTAATTGATTTAATAATCTTATTTTCACAGCCCTGATCAGACTCCATAAGGTTTATAGGGGAAGGTGGGATAATTCTATTTGTTTCTTTGTTTACTTCCCCCAATTTGTCCCCGATTTTCTCAGCAATTTTACATTTCACCCAACTGTCAAGTACTGATTCTCCATCACATTACCAACCAAGGACAGCAAGGCAAGGATGTGCTTCCTCCAAGACATGTCATGCCAGCCAAGGACCCTAATTTGAAATGCTGCGCATATATATTCAGGAGTGGCGTAAAACACTTGGAGGAAACCACTAGCCGGCTCTTAAAAAGACACCCATGATTGACATCAGGGAAAAGAGCGTATGCCATCCCTCCCTCCCTCCCTGAGAGCTCGGCCAATAAGCATTGAGCTGGAAGAAGTGTTTTGAGGTCAGAATATCACTGGAGGATGACATTCTGCCACTGCTGAGGCATGAATCTTAATGGTTTGTATTTGTTTGGAGAAGAAATTAGGGATCAGGTGTTGTACTGTGCAGAGTGTACCTCGTTCCCGTGCTGGTCCACCACAGAGATGTAGTTTGGCTTAGTTATATTCGGATACGAGAGCAGAACATCGTACCACACAAGTTCAGCCGAGTCGATCCCAAACCCTAGCCACTCTTCCCGAATCTGCTCAGCCAAACGCAGGTTCTGCTCCGTTCCCGCCAAGTGGGGGAGACGAGTGTACTTCCTGTTCAGCAGAAAGAAAGAGAGCTGATTAGCTGATGTGAAATATTGTACATAAAGTGTGCATGGATTTGTACATGTACCGAAGATGCTCTTTGATGTTGCCTGCACGGATTTCATCCAAGAACTCCTGGAGGGAGTCATGCGTCGGCTTTTCATGTTGCGTGTCAGCAGGTCTTGCAAACCAACCTAAGATGAAAAAAACAAAGACAGTTTGGGGAAAAGAAGAACTTATGGACTGTCAGAGTCATCTTTACTCCACTGCTTTAACACTCAGAGTATCACAGCAGCTGCATACGAGAGTCCAAAGATCAGAGACCTCCTGCTACCAAGAACTGTTTCCTATCACCTGATGGAGTCTAATAAACACAGTGTGGTACGTGTGGGTCAATAATTAATGACATTGGAACAGTCAGGCGACCAAAGAAACAACATCAGGAATCCACTCTAGAACTCGAGCACATCAAGATTTCACATATTTTAGTATTTCAGACACCGTAGCCATTTGTTTTTACTCGTTGTAATGAGGCAGCGGCGCTTTTATTCCTCGACGTCCAGCTCTCTCACCTCCTCATCTATACACGCTGCTCAAAAAGATCTCACATTTCATGCCAAACTCTCCATCAACACCCTCAGCACCCACATCATGTTTGAGAAAACACAAAGTTCACAAATAGTGTCCCACCGTTCTATTTCATTCAGCTAATAACAAGAACGCGATAAATACTCTATACCACTTAGTCCTAATAGAGTCGCGGGAAGGCTGGAGCCTATCTCAGCCACCACTGGGTGAAGGCGGGATACACCCTGAACAGCTTGCCGGTCCACTGCAGTGGAAAAGATTTCAGGAAAGAAGAGGAGCCATTGAGGGGTTCTATCAAGTTGCATGCAAAATTATTCACCCTATGGAATTTTTCAGATTTCCCCAAATGATAAACCCCTTCGTTTGTCTTGTCATTTTTACGGCAAACTCATTTTTCAGTTGAAATATCTTGACAGAACAAAGACAGGATTCACGAGTCATAGCCTTCAGCTTTGTCAATGGAAAAAAAACCCACTTGTGCACCAGTCATGCTCGCCAATCAGAAGTGGTCCAATATGGCTGTGTATACGCCAACCAACAACAACAACACACACACACACGGATGTTCCAACGATGAGGAACAGTGATCTCCGCTGAAACAGGAGCAACGTTGGACAATACAGCAGTGAAGAGAAGCAGCACTTTGGTAATATGGGAGCACTTCATGTTGGGGGTGACGGAGAGACAAAATGCACGGCACATCATGACATAACTTAAAAAGGACATTTTTCAGAAGATACTTAAAACCCCTTTATGATGGTCTTATCTAAAAGAGCTATAAAAAAAATACAAGAAAATGATACCTGATGTGTTGGGATAGTTTGTACACAACCAAAATGATCACATGTGACCCGATCTGGAAAAAAGAGTCGGAAGTCGCAAGTACCACTTCGGAGATACAGGCCTAAATACACTGTAATGCACTGAAATATTGATTTCTGTTTCTTTTCTCTCTGATTTGATAGATGAAGTATTAATCTATCATTTCCTGAAATCTTATAGCCGAGAAACTTATATAAAGTAACGAAACCGACCATTTAGCAGAGGGTCCTACCTCTAAACCTGACAGAAAAGACCAGGAAATATTCCTAGAATAACCCAAACGTCTATCCGACACGTTCTCATCACGATCTCACTGGGAATACCCCCATCATCCTGGTACCTCCTGACATGAGCAATCTCCACTTTCTATATACAGAACTCAGGGGGAAATACTCCTACAGAGATCTAATCAGAGCGCTCAAAAACCTGGAAACAAACCTGCCTTGTTACTACGCACTGGCCAGTGACCCAGAAAATGTAATCAAATGACCTGCCAAGGTTGATGTCGATAGAAGGAAGAGAACACATTGGGTGTGAAAGACATTTGAAGGATACTTTATCACAACAGTCCCAAAGCTCGACATACACTTCTCTGTGTTTCTCTTCAGCACGACTGATATGATCAGCCAGATGCTGGCTGGAGTTCTCATCTTGGAAGCCCCTCGCTCCTGCTGATGAAGATCCATATGGGTTTAGATCTGCACTC
>JBCNYH010000026.1:28337239-28348254 GCA_039654325.1 Tandanus tandanus
GTGTGTGTGTGTGTGTGTGTTTGTGTGTGTGTGTGTGTGTGTGTGTGTGTGTGTGTGTGTGTGTGTGTGTGTGTGTTCATGTATATTTGTACAGTACAAAGCCAGTATGTGTAGCACGATGTGTCTGTGTAATGTTTTGTGCGTGTGGGTGTGTTGAGGTGTGTGTCTATATGATCGTTCAGTTATATGTGTGTATGTGTACTGAGTTTTCTATGTGTGTGTGTGTTCAGAGTGTCGTTTGATACGAGGACATGTCCTCCTCCTCGCTGCTGTTCAATAGCGGTTGTTTCTCTCCGTATCCAGTCTTCCTGTTTCTTCGGCGCATCACCACGACGACCCTTCTCATAATTGTGCCGATGACTGCGGCAACCAGGGCTCCAAGCACCGCGGCCCCGAGCAGCCAGGGCCAAATCTGCTGCACATGCTCCCAGTAAGGAGTGAGAAACTCTTGTAGTAGCCTCTGAGCTGCAATGGGACACAAACACACACACACACACACACACACACACACACACACACACACACCGAGAGAGAGAGAGAGCGAGCAAGAGAGAGAGAATGATTATAAATTTAAGACTAAATATAGACAGTAGTAATAATTCAGAAAAACAATAGTGTGTGTGTGTGAGTGTGTGTGTGTGTGTGTCTCACTTGGATCCAGTAGATAGGAGTATTCGTATCCCAGCTCTTTGGTGGAGATGAAGTAGTCCATGTTTCTGTACAGAGGGATGAAAGGAACCATGTTGTAGCCTCCATTATGGCCAATTGGAGCGTTGGATTCTGGGTAATTGGTGCGTGGGGGCTGATGAAGACGTAGCCAGCGCTCAAAAATGCTAACACACACAAACGAAGGTTCACTCTCAGAGATCTTAACAATACTGTGAATATCAGTGTGTGTGTGTGTGTGTGTGTGTGTGTGTGTGTGTGTGTGTGTTTCATTTCACCTGTCTATAAATGCATGGTGCAGAAGGAATATGGGGTCATTTGCTGATGCCGGCACTGACGACATCGAGCCGTTCATGAAGATGTGTAGTGCGTTGTGCATTGTGCTCTGGCCTGACACTGCCATACCTGTCTCTGGACTTGCAAACCCTGCACACACACACACACACACACACACACACACACACACACACACACACACACACACAGGTCATCACACCAGGTCTAATTTGAGTCACACCTACCAAAGGAGCTAGCATACTTAAAATTAGCACACAAACAGAAGAAGGCGAGTTACTGTGTAAGTTAATTACACGACACTGATACTGCCCTACCAAGAAAGAACACATTAAACCTATGAAACCCGTGAAACCTCAGCCTAGAATACAGAATTATGTATCTGCAACCCTAGTATCATTAAGCAGTTCAGCGAATGAATGAACGCTAAACCACATGTAAGCGCTGTTAGCTAAGGATGCTAAGAATAATTTTCACTTATTCATTCATTTGCCAAACTGTTTAATCCTATTAGGGTCGAGGAGAGGCTGGAACCTATCTCAGCCCACTCTGAGTGAAGGTGGGGTACACTCTGAACTCGCCAGTCCATCGTAAGGCCAACATACATACGACCATTCACACTCACACCTAGGGGCAATATGGAACAGGAAAATAGCCTGAAGTGAATGTCTTTGGATAGTGGGAGGAAACTGGATTACCCGGAGAAAACCCATGCAAGCTCGAGGAGAACATGCAAACTGAACAGAAATGCCTTCGCCGAGCCCGGGACTCGAACCCAGGACCTTTTTGCTGTGAGACTAACATGCTCACCATTACTCCACCGTGCCGCTCTTGCTAAGAATTAGCTAGTTTGGATGGCGTATCAACAAGGTGCGCGAATATCAACCTGGCGATCACAGGTTCGAGTCCTGCAGCCATCTGCGACAAGGAGTTCATGGGAGCTAATTTGCCGAGCTCTCACAGGAGGTGGGGACGACTTATGCTCTCTTCCCTGTCAATCACAGCGATTACCAGCCAATCATGATCGTCTGTGAACTTTCTCTCCAAGTGTGTTAGGCCTCCCCCAAAAACACGTGCAGCAGTTCGTAAAGAGGCGGGTGGAATGTCACGGAGGGGGCATGTGCATGCTTTGGTGGTCGCTCTATAGGGAAGGCAATACTTGATGGGTGGGATTTGGATACGACTACAGTGGGGAGAAAAATGGGGGTTAAGGATTAGCCAGTGTAATTTTTTGTTTGTTTGAATACACTGTGTTCACTATGGGTATTATAAAGGTACTGTACTAGTTAAACATTTGTTCATTATGTTGCACCGACATTAAGGCAACATCAGATTGAAAAGTTTGCATATCAAGTAATGACTTGTTGTAGTAGGTTGGGTACATGTGACATCCCGGCAGTATAAAGTGACGCTGTAGTAACATCTCAGCAAAGTGGTGGAAACGTTTCACATGAAGTCCTGACATCGACACTCTGGAATTTCACTCTGTAGGTTGCTACAGTGTACCATGTGACATTCCGTCAACAAAACTGTGTTAGTAGGGAGTACATCACTGCTTTATACGTTGCGTAGATTTTTCGCAGTTAGTAGAGTGGTTAATCTGCGTTAACCTTAAACACGAGGAATAAGAAATCTGGCAGTAAATGAAAACTCGTTCAGACAAGAAAGCCCCGAGCCTTCACAAGATCTGCTGCAACGTTTGTGAGCATGCTCACAGTGCAAACTTGGAGTTTTGCTAAATCGGAGGAAATCTGTCCCGCTGGATCGATTTAGTGTTTCCACGTGTGGACACGTGTGATGTCATGCACTCTCCTTGCAGGTTTTAAGCATTTAAATCTTCTAAGTCAGGGTTTTGCAGCCTGTTGTATGGCTCGAGTTCTTTTGGAAGGGATCTGCACACTTACACGTGATTGCCTGAATAAAACAAACAGAAGTTCAGCGCATGTGTGTTTGTACATTATCTCTGATTCACGTTGCCGAAAGGTTGTCGGCTAAAGCCGTTCGAGTACTTCACATAATACTTTGGAAGACTAAAGAGTCGGTTTATTTTGTAGCGCTTTTGAAAATTTTCAGTCGTTCAAGCAGTCATCCATTCAACTGACACGGCAGTGCTTAGTATCTCCCAGAAACACACCTTACATTGTACTCTTGTATTATCAAGGATAAGTGTAGCCAGGTAAAGGTGGGAATGTTTTTATCATCAATCTAGCATCTAAAGTGAAGGACAATAAGGATGCTGCAGTTTTATCACGGCTCGACTCTAATATAGTCACAGAACTCCAGGGGATCCTAGGTTCCTCCATCCTTCCTCAATTTCATCAAAGTTACCAAGAAATAGACACCCATAATTAGTTAACACCTTTCCTTGGACTTCAGAATAGCCGTGGCAGCATTCATTGGGATTCAAATTCCAGATCTCGAGCCCAAACAGCTTTAGCTACAGGATATCCAGTTGTACCATACAGATTTAATCTCCAAAAATTCTGATCATTTGACTCAGGATATCTCCAGATACTTTCAGCCACATTATGGAGGATCTACGCAACTATCAAGTAGACATCCCTCTGGGAAAACGGTCCCATAACTCCCTAACAGTGCTTGTACATCTCAGTGGATTCTGTTGAAGATCTACCATCCTTTAAATCTTCCATCACCATCCTAGTCGAAGTAAACTGAACGTTTACCAACAGCGTTGGACGGACGGCCATTTTGGACTTTTCCAGAATGTCCAGGTGCCCAGTCCACCCCAGCCTGGCAGGGATGCCAGTCCATCTCAGGGCGCCAAACACCCATTTTCATTCTTATTCCAACTGCAGTAATAATAGAGAACCATTCATTTATTGAGATGTTTTTGTGAAGGTGAAGGAAACCAGACAACCCAGAGGAAACCCACTTTGTTCGGGATAGGACAAGTGAAAGTACAGATATTACTCTGTACAGACAGTAACCTGAGATCAGGATCGAATTGAGGACCAATGAACTGATGGTGTTACCCAACATACCACAACAAGATTGAGGCAGTAATCCTGAATTCCGCTTTGAAGATCCCAGGAACCTGACGTTCAGTGCTCTAGGTTCAGACCCTGACTCATGACTGCACAAGATTGAGTAGATTTCTTATCTTTTACCTGATCTGCTGCGTACACCTACTGTCTTTTCATTTAGCCGGTAATTCTTTACTGATGAAATTCCATATTTGTCAACTTTGCCTTTCCTATAGTATCCCATTCTCTAGGGTTACAGAGAGGAATATAATATGGGGGCAGCACTGTGGCGTAGTGGTTAGCACATCCGCCTCACAGCTAGAGGGTCTCGGGTTCGAGAGTTGGGCTCAGTAAGGGCATTTCTGTCTGGAGTTTGCATGTTCTCCCTGTGCCTTTGTGGGTTTCCTCCGGGTACTCTAGTTTCCTCCCACAGTCCAAAGATATGCACATTAGGCTAATTGGTGGTTCCAAATTCCCCAAGGAGTGAGTGTGAATGGTTGTGTGTGTTGCCCTGTGATGGACTAGCGAGCTGTTCGAGTTGGCTGAGATAGGCTCCAGCCTCCCTGTGACCCTAGAAGGATTAGGCGCTTCGGCGAATGAATGAATGATTATAACACTGTGTTTGTGTGTGTTGTCTGTTTATTGTTTACCTTCCAGCACATTCCTGAAGCTCATGTTAGCACGCCTGTCGAGCGTGTCGCTCTCGTATTGCGTAAGCGACAGAACAAACTCCACGTCCGCGCTGCTCGGCAGTCGGTTGACACGGCTAGGGTCATGGTTGCCAGGGCTACGGAGCAGCGGCCCCTCAGGTGTACCGTCACACAGCACCTCACGTGTGTTATACTCTTCCGGATGTGTGCAGATCACCTACACACACATACAGGATTTAGATTTCTTCCAAGTTCAGGTTGAGGAAAGTTTTTTTTTTACTTTTCTGGCAACTGAAGGGGAACCTCTCTGATGTAGAGTTGAATTGCTGAGAGTAAAGCGGCTTTGGTTTGTGACTCTGAAACCACGTGTGTGTGGTGTGTGTGGTGTGTGTGGTGTGTACATGAGGTGCTAGAATCCCTCGTGGGAGTCACATGTAAGTGTATGAGAGCTGATACAATGCGCTTGGATCTACTCCTGATAATCTAAAGTCAGTATGTGTGTGTGTGTGTGTGTGTGTGTGTGTGTGTGGTTTGGGTTGTCCCTTGTGCGGTCTTTGCTTTCCTGTCCACTTTCCTGTCCACACTGACCCGTATGCGATTAAAGTTCACCACCTACAGAGTACTGATTACTACCATCCTAAATATCTAGTACACAGACGTTATACTGTATCCTATCATATCACACACACACACACACACACACACACACACACAGTTTCAGATTGTTTACCTTCCACGAGGAGAAGACGGAGGCAGGGCTGATGAGGCTGGGGTTAAGCGGGCTGCGCGCGCCCATCAGCTCGTCCGTGCACACCTGGCAGTCGCGCGCGTCTCGCCAGTCCCAGTACGGGATGGTGAAGTTGAAGTCACCGGTGAGTTTGCGGATCTCGTGCTCCCAGAAGAGCAGGAAGACGCGGTGCCACGGCAGGAAGGCGGAGGCCTCGTGCGCAAAGTCCACGTCCGACCACACGTTGCCCCCTCCGAGAAGAGCATCGCGCGACACGTAGTAGTGCATCCACACGAACAGGTCGTACACACTGATGTCGGCGAACATCGGGGTCGTGCTGGTGTTCATCTGCGCGCTCGTGCCCGTCACGATCACATAGTCCGGACTGATGGTGTTCTTGGCCAGGTTGAGGTACGATATGAAGCGCTGGCGGTCCCCAACCGACATCTGGAAAACATTCCGCCGTACGCTCTCGCGCCTTTCCGCGCAGTTGGCACCGTAGTAACCGAACTTGCACTCGCCACAATTGTAGCCCATGAAGTTACCCGCGCACCGGCACGTGCGGTTGTAAAACACGAGCGGCCACCGTTCGCGGTCGTCCACATCACTGTGTGGGAACTGAGGTCCGTTCGGCAGATCGGACACCAACACGTCTTGGCAGAAGCCGCGGCCGGAGCTCACACCGCACACCGAGCCATCACCGGGCCACACGGGACAGCACGTTTTATCCTGCAGCGCCTCGACTGTCGTGCACGGACGCGGGAACTGCGCGTACGACTTACGCACGAGCTGCAGGAGGAACAGCAACGCGAGTGCAACCGATTGCATGATGAGAGCGCGGCCGACTCCTGAGTGCGTAAAAGAGTGAAAGAGTGCAGGGGATTGCGCTCTGTCTCACCCATAACTTCACACACACACACACACACACACACACACACACACACACACACACACACACACACCCATCACATGTTTGGGATCAGACCCTACAGTTCCCCGGGGCTCAGCCTTTGGAATTCACGCGCTCGGGTGATCCCATGCTGTGTGTGTGTGTGTGTGTGTGTGTGTTAAAGTATAAAAAAGTCAAATACAGTGAAATTAGAAAAGTCAGTGTAGATAAAGAGGACTGTATAACTTTATAAATAAAACAGTAGAATAATATATAAATATAAAAATGTGCTTTATCCTGCTGGGGTCGTGATGGATCTAGATATAATCCCAGCAACTCAGGGTCCAGGTTGGGGGAATCCTCCCCAGGTGAGCAATTTCAACTCATTCAAGGATTTTCTACATACTGTAGGAAAAAAAGGAAAGCAAACTAAAGCAGGATTTTTATGGATTCCTCTTCCATTTTAAAGGTATAATAATAATCACACCAGGGGCAGTGGTGGCCTGGTGGTAGGGTGCTGGCTTACTGATCCGAAGGTCGGGGGTTTAAGCCAGACTATCAGCGGGTTGTCACTGCTGTCCCCTCAGTGCAGCTAACTGGGTTATCAAAGGCCGGCCGTGTTTCTCACTGTCTGTGGTGAGAGGAATGTAAAAGAACCATCGCTGACTTCCGTAAAGAGTAGGCTACATTGGGTTGCCGTCAGTGTGTTTCTGCCCTGCGATTGGTGTATCCTGCCCTCGCCCAGAGTCGGCTGAGATGGGCGTTAGCCTCCCCACGACCCTAATTAGGATTGAGCGGTTCAGAACATGAATGAATGAAAGAATGAATAATCACGCCGCCTGCTCCATCACAATGCTCACATGCACTTTGTGACGGCGTCTTTTGGAACTCCTTCCAAGTTTAAATAAAGTGCAGTTTTTACCTTGAAAAACGTGAAGACCATATCACGTAGCTTTCTTCATATTGTTTGGGCAAACCTTTGGTAGACTTTGTAGGATTTTAGAATCAATAAATCACAGATCATGAATTTTCATGCGCCATTTCTAGTCAAGCATTATCCGCTAGGCATAACTTCTACATGAACCCATAGAGAGTGATCCAATCAGATCATGCCGTTCCTGTGTACTTTATGATAAGAATAAAAAAAAATATATATATATATATATATATATATTCAGGAATTAACCAAACACATTTTGGCCTGCTGCGAGGGACAGGTCTGTAGTCGTTTTAGAGAGTTCATTGTAACTGATGTGTGGCAAGCGGAAGTATGCTGAGACTGCGTGCTAGCTCTTTGCTAAGCAACTCTTCCCTTAAGTATGCAAAGATGAGAATGTCATTCATTCATTTTCTAAGCCGCTTAGTCATAATTAGGGTCGCGGGGGGTCTGACGCCCATCTCAGCCAACTCTGGGCGAGGGCAGGGCACACCCTGAACAGCTCGACAGACTGTTAGGGCCAACACACATACGACCAATCACATACACACTCGCACCTAGGGGCGATTTGAAGCAGCCAATTAGCCTACTGTGCATGTTTTTGGACTGTGGGAGGAAACCCGAGTACCTGGAGGAAACCCACACTAGCACGGGGAGAACATGCAAACTCCACACAGAAACGTCCCGAGCTGGGAATCGAACCCAGGCCTTCTTGCTGTGAGGCGGATGTGCTGACCACTAAGCCACCGTGCCGCCATGATGAGAATGTATATTTCTTAATTTTCCAGAATTTAATTAAAATAATGAACGGCATGCTGGTGTGAAGTTTGCATGTTCTTCCCACGGGTTTCCTCCAGGTACTCTGGTTTCCTCTCACAGTCCAGAGACATGCACATTAGGCTAATTGGCTGTTCCAAATTTCTCCTAGATGTGAGTGTGAGCGGTTGTGTGTGTTTTGGCTCTGCGATGGACTAGCGAGCTGTTCAGTGTGTACCCTGCCTTCACACAGAGTTGGCTGAGATAGGCTCCAGCCTCCCCGCGATCCTAGTAGGATTATGCGGTTTAGCAAATGAATGAATGAGTGTAAATTCTCGCACCAAGAGCTGGACAATGTTTAAACAATTGATGTAACAGGCCACACCCAGGCAACTAGAAACACCAGTTACGCTCATGTTCCAATATTTTTGATCTGAAGCCTCTTTTTCTATACAGTGCTTTGCAAAAGTGAGTGGTCTTCCTCCCGACATATCTAGATGTAAATACCAGGAAATGAACACTGACATTTGGGTCTATCGCCTCATCAGATCTTTCCATTTCAAACACAAAAACTAAAGAATTAGCCTTGACATTCTTGGACTTTTAGTCGAGACTACATAAAGACCCTGTGTGTACGTGCGTGTATCATGTGCTGTCCTACGTGTATTTCTTTCAGTCTGGTTGAATCATAAGATGGTCACGTTACAGGAGCGGGTCCTGAGGGCTGACTAATCCCACTGCAGAAATAAGGAGAGCCAAGTGTTAGCTTTTACATCTCAGTCTGCTGACCCACAAGCTCACTCTGCTGAACGTTTCCTTGGGATGCCTCGATGCTGCCTGATGATACAACCACTCTGTGGAACTGATAAAAAATGTTTCACTATGTCATATCTATGAGCAGCAAAAGTATGTGAACTTCTAGCATAAGCATTAAATTTGAAGGTGAAATTAGAGTTGGGTTTTTAGCTGGTTATGTCTGGAGGGATGTTGTCGTTGGCTTGGCGGCCGGGGTAGGGCGGCGTCACAATAAGTTTGTTCGGCCCATTGATCGCCTCATGCACATGCCAGCTTTCTGAACTTTTGCATAGGCACTCCCTATGGCCTAAACCTGTGCGTGGGGTAGCTAATTTGCATATGACCTGTGACCTTGATACAGTGACCTTGAACATATAAAGTTTGTCCGGGCCATTGCTCGGCTCATATGCATGATAGCTTTCTGAACTTTTGCATAGGCACTCCCTATGACCTAAACCTGTGCGTGGGGTGGCTAAAATAAAAATAAAATGTCGATTGTCTGAAACTGTTGGTATGGCGGATGGCTTTTTTCCTCTGTGCGCTTGAGGCGTCCTGGCTGAGGGGTTACAACGTTCTACAGAATGGCTATTTTTGAATTAATGGGATGACAATCAGGTGTTGAGTGGACACCATGTTTTATTTAAGGAGCAGGTCTCTAGCAAAGTCTGACCTTCAAAACACATGTTTGTGGAAGCGAATCATGAAATGAACAAAGGAGATTTCTGAGGACCTCAGAGGACCACTAACAAAGATCACTCGAAGAACAAGGCATGTAATAGACTGTGAGGTCTCAAAGGAAGCCAGGATAACTTCTACGCAACTAAAGATATTTCAAATTCACTAATGTTAATGTTCATGAGTCCAGCATGGACGGATCACTGAACACTGGTGGTGTGCATGGCAGAACAGCAAGAAGGAAAACCACTGCTCTCCAAAAACAACACTGCTGCCCATATACAGTTTACTAAAGATCACACGGACAAGTAAGAAGACCTTTTGAAAAATTTGTTTATGGTTGACACCAAAACATTATATAATATAACTATTTGTCTAAATGAGAAATGCTTAGAGAAAGGAAAACACTGCGAATAAGAACCTTATCACATCTCTGAATTACGATGGTGGTAGTATCATGGTTTGGGCAAAACAAGTGCTTTCAAGCCTTCAACTGGAAAAAAAATCAGCTATATTTCGAAGGGTGAGCAAGAAGCCTTGGAATGTGTATGGGGACCATTTATGGACTTCATTAAAAATATGGATATGTGTGAAGAGGACAATGATAACTGAGTGTACACAAATATTTATACAAACTATCCATAAGAGGGCAGTGTGATCACGTCCCTGTGTGTAGAGACTCGGAGCAAGCCAAGTCTGAACTGTTTCGTCGTAATTAGGGTCGTGGGGGTAGGGTGGCGCCCATCTCAGCTCACTCTGGGTGAGGGCAAATATAATGAAACAGAAATTATAATAAATTCATATGACGTTTGACTTTCTTTCACCTGCGGCCAGTTGATCGTTGCTGTCTTGGCGTCATATCTATTATAGACTTGAGTTTCCCTGTTCTTTTTGTTTGCTGGTATCTTTCACGTTCCTTCGCAAGGTACGCCTCATGCGCTACTGGATCATCATAGATTGTTTCGCCTCCCTCACAGTGATGGCTTTGGATTCCCAGTGGGGTTTTGGAGGCATCTTTGATCGAACTGGAATGAAGAAAACAGGCTACGAAACATCAGTTCAGTCCCCCGATCAGTTTTTTCTACCTGTAGTATCCCTGTCGCTCAGAAACAGAAAAAGTCTCGAATTGCTGGTGTAATTTTCATCTGTTTCATTAGGAAATGCCTTCAACTCGGGGGGAGGGCTAGGGAATGACGGGGTTACAGGGTTTACAGTGACCCCTGCATGATTATTTATTTTAGTTCAGGGCCAGATTTTTTCATGTCCAGCTCTTCGCTTTCGATGTAGGCTGCAGCAACCGAACCATCTCATTTGATTCACGAACCACCGCACTGTCACTGACAGTCACTGAGCAATGCTGAGTCAGTCACATGAAATAGGGCTTAGGTCTAGTTTCCAAAAGCAACCAATAATCACATTCCTATTCCTCGCTAAATTCTATAAAATAAAAAGAATGGCCATGTCTTTACCGGTACCCATAATTTCCTTACTGTTACCCATTAGGGTAATGGAAAAGACAGTTCCGGGTAATGATAATGATAAATGACAAGGAGTCCATACTTTAGGCATGCATTTCCTCCAAAAATATTTTTATCCAGCCGTATTTTCAGTCACTAATTGCTTCTAGATATTCTGCGTACTT
>JBCNYH010000026.1:28402349-28415351 GCA_039654325.1 Tandanus tandanus
TGACAGAACTTCTCACCCTATCTCTAAGGGAGAGACCTGCCACCCTGCGAAGGAAGCTCATTTCAGCCGCTTGTATCCACGATCTCGTTCTTTTGGTCACTACACAAAGCTCGTGACCATAGGTGAGGGTAGGAACGTGAATCGACTGGTAAATTGAGAGCTTTGCCTTCCGGCTCAGCTCCCTCTTCACTATGACGGACCGGTACAAGCTCCGCTTTACAGCAGAGGCTGCACCGGTCCGCCTGTCAATCTCCCGCTCCATCCTTCCGTCACTCGTGAACAAGACCCCGAGATACTTGAACTCTAGCACACCCCCTAGGGACTCCAAATAGGGTGGGTATTCTGAACTGTCATTTGGTGCATAAGCACAAACAACAGTCAGGACCTGCCCCCCACCTGGAGGCTGAGGGAGGCTACCCTTTCATCAACTGGGTAGAACCCCAACAAGGATGCCCACACCGGCTCGCCACCTCTCCCCAAGAGCAACTCCAAAATGAGACAAGGTTCAGCCCCTCTCGAGAGTGGTGGTTCCAGAACCCAAGCTATGTGTCGAGGTGAGCCCGACTATATCTAGTCAGTATCTCTCAACCTCACGCACCAGCTCAGGCTCCGTCCCTGCAAGAGAGGTGACATTCCATGGCCCAAAAGCCAGAGTCAGTAGCCAAGGATCGGTCCAGCAGAACCCACGCCTTTGGTTGCCACCCGGCTCACACTGCACCCGACCCCTATAGCCCCTCCCACAGGTGGTGGGTGGGTTCATGGGAGGGCGGACCCATGTCTCCTCTTCGGGCTGGGTCCGGCCGGGCTCCATGGGTAGAAGCCCGAAGTTGGAAGCTTTCCATGGGAATTAAAGGGAATAAACACAAAATTGCAGGTTTACCTATAACACTGAAATAAATGTCATAAAAAATTCTTGCAGGACAGTCTTGGTTAAAACAACCAGATTTAGTGCCAATTCAGTTGAATTTCTATCCTGCACTGCACATTAATGAAATAAATAGATAGATCCATGTCCATGATATGATTCAGAAGATAGAGTGCCCACAAAGAAGTTTGGACGGACGGACACACAGACAGGGCTCCTTCCGAAGCCACCACAGTGGGCGGAGGCAAAATGAATAAAAACCAAAATTGTCATATTTAAAAATTTTGTATTAAAAATGTTTGCATGCCTGTCTGCTTATGACTAAACAAAATGTTTGCATATCATCCAGTTTGTGTTAATCGCCCCAAATTTCCCATTGATTCCCGTGAATTCATATGGAAATTCCCATTTCCAACTTAGAATATTTCCCGAAATTTACCAGAAATGTTTCACACCTTTGCAGCCCGAGTTTGAGTCAGCATTCGTTTAGTTCAGTGTGTGATTTCTCACGGACATTTCTCCAAATTTCCTCCATTGACTGTGTATCGGCACTTCTCATCTCTCTCTCTCTCTCTCTCTCTCTCTCCCTCTCTCTCTGTACTGTCGTTCTCGCGCATTACGAATGTTTTCAAATACTCAATCAGCCCTACATGATAAAATCCACACGTTCATAATGAGATCAGTCGCAACTAACGAGGCTAATTAACCCCGAGGGAGCAGAAAGAGAGAGAGAGAGAGAGAGCGAGAGAGAGAGAGAGAGAGAGAGAAACGTAGCCCTAACAAATCATTCAAATAAATGAGTATGACCTTTTCCCAAACCCAGAGGAATAAAAACAAGACACACTGATTTAAAAACGTTCCCGAACTGAACAGCTATGAAATATTTTTGTGTCTCAGTTTATTTGCTGAACATAAACTAGCATGAATAAAAAACAGACAGGCGTCTCAAACCTCACATTTTACTTAAACGTCTATCAGATGTACTTCTGACCCAAACCCTCCAAAAGTCACCATAACAACAACAACAACAACAACAACAACAACAAGACAATAAGGGAAATAGTTCACATTTCGTCTGTATGTCTTTCTTTTAACTCTACAGACGTTTAGTCCCCAGCAGGTGAAACGTTTCTAATAAAAATACAAAACACATAATAAAAAACAACATTCTTGGAGTTGTAACCATGGCGACAGTCATAACACAGAGAACGTCCCAATGGCTGGAAGTACAGCACACCACAGCGGTGCTATTAAATACTTGATTCTGATTGGCCATTGAGGGCTTTGATTGATCATTTATAAGAGGAGATGTTTATTTATGGAAGGAGTCTCCAGTGCCACTGCTTTATAAAGCTGTAAGTTCAGGACGGAGAAAGTTCGGTTGTCTTTAAATCTGCCGTGGGTCGAGTGCCGTTTTTTTTTTTTTTCCAACCAGCAACCGTGTATTTATTTGTAAATTTCCTCCACCCATATTTGTGCCTCCAAGATCTGCTGGAATGGCCCCGCTAGTCCCAGCCACTTTAGCGTTAGAGGAATAAAACACTTCGGGATGTACTGTGATAAGAAAATAATCAACTTTGGATAAGAATATCTGCGACACTGGGCTGCATCTCCCCACTTCCTCACTGATTATTTTCCAATAAAATCACACGCCCTTCCTTATAAAATGGAGGCTGCCTTGTCCTTCGCTGCCTCATCCTTTATGGCCTGATTATGGAGCTCATTCTTAGTTTTTCTTCTTTTTTTCCCTCAAAATTAATGATGTTTATTTTCTGCTTTGCAGCTCTAACGGTAAATCTGTCACATGGGCTCAGACGGAGCGCAACTCCAAAGGTGGTCACTTATGGCAGCGTCTCTCCTTCCACATTAAAAAGCGTGAGAACAACCAGATGGCGGTGATCAAGCCTTTCTCCAAGGCGTCGGAGGACGTCGCACCCGAAAGCGCTACCGAAAAAATGCTTTACGAAGTCGCAGAGAGTGAGGAGCGATATCCGATTACGTATCGGCCTCAGACTCCGTCACCAATCAGCAGTGTGAGTCAGAGAACGGGAGAAATCCTAGGGCGGAGCCAAGGCCCTGACGATGAACAGATCATTAGTGTTTCCTCGTACGTCAACCAATCGTCCCGTAGAGAAAGTGGATCGTGTGCAGGAGGGACTGGAACTGGTGGCGGCGGGGTTGTGACCGGAGCAGTAGGAATTGGGGGCGGAGTCTGTAGCTCATCCCAGGGCTCACTAATGGAGCAAATCAGCTGCGTTGTGAACCGTTTCACAGCGAATATCAGCGAGTTGAACAGCATGATGCTCTCCAATTCACCGCCATGCCCTTCTAAAGTCCCCCCTCCTTACTTCCTGTCCCGGGACATGTCCATGCCTGCCACCATGACGACCTATGCGGAAATTCAACCTCTTCCACCTGTGGAATCAAACGGGGCCCATCCGTCCACTTCCTGCCCCCTCGGTGGTCCTTCTGGCATTAAAGAGAAGGTTTTGGAAACGGTGTCACATGAGTCCCAGACTTCGAAAGCAGAAATGGAGGAAATTCCCACGCTGACACCCCCCTCGCCATTTAAAGATTCTGTGGCATCAGGGAGCAACTCAACTTCTCCTGCCTCTGGATCATCACCCAAATACGAGTGCTTGGTACTGCGGCACTACAGCCAGAGCTCCTCGTCCTTATAAGGACCTTGGAAGCAAGAAAGTGGCGGGAATATTAATTTAGGAAATCAGATAATGGTTTTCTGGTGTGTGTGTTTACATGTTGTCGCTGTTGAATTTGGCAAACAGCCCAAGCTCCTCGTCCTTTAGAGGTTTGTAGGGACAGATCAGATGAAATGAAGGCATGAGGGAGGGTGGAAATAATCATTTATTCATTCAGTATCTGTATCACTTATTCTATTAAGGTTGCAGGGGAAGCTGAGGGCCAATCCCAGCTGACTTCAGGCAAGATGCGGGGTTAGATACTGAGCAGGGTACCAATGTAATGCAGGGCTAATATAAACACAAACAACCATTCATACTCACACTCACACTTATGGGCAGTTTAGAGTAGCCAGTTGACCTGGTGTGCAGGTCTTTGGATTGTTGGATGAAACCGGAGGACCCTGAGGAAACTCACGCAAGCATGAGGAGAACATGCAGTGCCTCTGCTGGCGAGAGTGCTAACCACCAGGCCATTGTGCTACCTGGGTGGAAGTAATAATAATCATCATAATAATAATAATAATAATAACAATGATAATAGCTGAGATGGAGGAATAATTGCATCTTAGAGAGGAAGTATGGACCTTAGAGATGAGTAAAAGAGGAAAAACGATGGGAGTATTCTGGTGAGGGAGGTGAACATTAAAATCAATGAAAGATGGTGTCCCAGAGGAAGAAATACAAACAAACACAAGTGCAGATCTACAGCCAGTGCTCTAGGAAGTTATACTCAGGCAGGAGGGATGGTGAGATATCAGAATGATAAACAATATCCTTGTGTAGTTGCATGATGGTCGTGCCTTTCGCCTGACATTGCGCGCGAGAGAGAGAGAGATATCGAACGATCTTTTACCAGTAGAAGATCTTCATCTGAACAAAGAGGAAAGAAACGTGCAGAGGTACAGAGGACACGAAGAAATATAAGAAATGAAAAAACTGATACTGGTGTATATGCTGAAGGAAGTATACAGAGCTCGCAAGGAGCTAGAAATGATGGAGGGATGAAAGTAAGGACAGAATGAAGAAGGAATACATGGTGTGAGGAAATAAAAAGAAAGGAGTTAACCAAAGGGAGGGAATGAGAAATAAAGACAAAAAACAAGAGGCAAAAAAAAAAAAGAAAGAATGGGAGGAGGGAGAATGTGAAAAAATATATATAGCAAGAAGGAGAGAAAAAGAGGAAGATTGACAGACATGAAATCAGACAGGCAAGTGTGAGGGAAAAAAAATAAGAGAAAAACTGGAAAGAAGGAAAAGTGTGAAAAAACAAAAACCTCCACCAAGCTGGGGAAAAAAGCATACAGCACCCCCTGCTGGGTCTGCTGTAATACCACACTTCCAAAACAAACATTGTCCTTTCTTACAATGTTAAAGAATCCTTCCAAAAATTCCTGGATTCAGAATTTGATCTAGATCATCTCTAGAACGGAATGGGGCGAAATAAAATAGAAACTGACGAAAACGTTTAGGAATAACTGTGTTTGGCTGCTTGGAGGCACTTTAACACCGGCTTCTTCGGCATCTCAAGGACAGCTGAGTGCGTTTTACTGGTGAATTTATTCAAAATGGGAAGATATATTGAACTCTTTGTTCTTATAAGGACCCTAGAGACAGAATAAAAGGAACAAGAAGGCAGATAATATGTTAAGAAATAAGAAAAGTGTCAGAGTGATGAATAATTCCTGTCTAGAGTAGATATAAGGAACGCTTTACCATCTTTGTAATGAATGTAATGATGAATATGAACATATGGCCCTGCAGCTTGACATGCTCTGGCTACATCCATAGACTTATAAAAAAAGCAAGGAAGGGTGGGGATATTCCATTGAGAACTCAATCAGTGACTGGAAGTGGACTTTAGGGTGTCGGAAAAGATGCCGAAATTCCTGAAACTGTTCTCAAAGGCAGCTGGAGATGGTAAAAGAAAGGAACAGGAGAAGGGCTATTAATTAAAGGAAATATATGCGCAAGGTGAAATATACCCAAGGCTGAATAGGTAAATAATGCCGTCCTTGTTCCCCAAAGTACAATGTACATGTACGCTTCACAGTTCTAATCTCACCCCTTAAGGTTCAATTATATACCTTTGATGAGTTACCCATCATCACCACTAAATTTATGGTTTACCCTCCTCACTTACGAGCTTATGGATCAATAGCTATCATAAATAATTGGCGCTAAGAACAAGAACACATGGAGTGTGCAAACCTCCGACCAAACCCCAGCAATCCGCCGTATGAACCAAAATCTCAAAAACTCATCCTCTATAACAGTGCTAAAGAAATTGAACCGGATCAGCTCCAATCTCTTATGGAGTCTTTTTTTTTTTGTCCAAAGCTCTGCCCCTGTTAGAAAATTGTTGAAAGTCTACACATAACTTTTTGAAAATAACAGAAAGTACATAGAACCCCTGATAAGCCTGCTGTAATACTACACTTCCAACAAACCTGTCCTCACAATATTAAAGAATCCTTTAAAAAAACCTGGATCCAGAACGTGATCCGGATCATCTCCAAATTCTAATGAAGAGTTAAAGTGTACTGGTATTGGTCATCCTTACAGCATCATTTGTGTGTATGTACTACGTTTAAGTGATACAGATGCTTTTTTTTAACATAAATGACCATAAAAAGCACAAAATTGGGTAATTTTATCCCATAGTTTACTAGCGGTGTGCTGAACTACGGGCATTAACAGCTTAGCAATCGTTTTTCCCCGGAAGTGATCTCAACACGTTGGGCGGGGTTGACGCCTCTTGTGGAGACAGTGAGACGTCACATTCTAGTGACTCTGAGGATGAGAATCCTGCCAGAGATGAGCGTGACGGTAAATCCAAAATGGCTAACACAGCTAACGGTTTGGTGACTCGGCTTTCCTGTCGTCAGTTGTTTAGGAACAAAAAGAAATGTTTTTTGCGATTTACGCGGTTGTTGTTTGTGCAGCTCAGCACCGGCCCATAATGTGTTATACTACACGGGTCAGTGACCTAGCCCAGCCAATCCAATGCGTTGACATCATTACCAGGCTGGAACAGTCAATCAGAAAGGCAACATTTCGTTAACTCGAAAAATTACAATATCATGCAGAAGTTCATTTATTTCAGTAATTCAACTAAAAGGGTGAAACTAATATATTATATAAACTCATTACATGCAAAGTGAAATATTTCAAGCCTTTATTTGTTATAATTTTGATGATTCTGGCTTACAGCTTAGGAAAACCCCAAATCCAAAATCTCAGAAAATTAGAATATTACATGAAATCAATAAAAAAAAGGATTTTAAATATAGAAATGTCAGCCCTCTGGAAAGTATCAGCCCTAAGAAAAGTGCATGAAGTGCTCTAAAATGTCCTGGTAGACGGCTGCGTTGACTCGGGACTTAATAAAGCACAGTGGACCAAAGTCCTCTTTTCTGATAAGAGCAAATTTTGCATCTCATTTGGAAACCAAGGTCCCAGAGTCTGGAGGAAGAAGGAAGAGGCACACAGTCCAAGATGCTTGAAGTCCAGTGTGAAGTTTCCACCGTCTGTGCTGATTTGGGGAACCATGTCGTCTGCTGGTGTTGATCCACTGTGCTTTATTAAGTCCAGGGTCAACGCAGCCGTCTACCAGGACATTGCCAAGAGAAAGACATGAGCCCGAACAATGCAGAAGAGCCGGAGGCCGCTATTAAAGCATCCTGGTCTTCCATAACACCTCAGCAGTGCCACAGGCTGATAGCATCCATGCCGTGCCGCATTGAGGCAGTAATTCATGCAAAAGGGGCCCAAACTGAGTACTAAGTACTGAGTACATATGTATGATTATACTTTTCAGAGGGCTGACATTTCTGTATTTAAAATACTTTTTTTTATTGATTTCATGTAATATTCTAATTTTCTGAGATTTTGGATTTGGGGTTTTCATAAGCTGTAAGCCAGAATCATCAAAATTATAACAAAAAAAGTCTTGAAATATTTCACTTTGCATGTAATGAGTCTTTATAATATATTAGTTTCACCTTTTAAGTTGAATTACTGAAATAAATAAACTTTTGCACATTATTCTAATTTTCGAGTTTCACCTGTGTGTGATCATTTTAAAAAGCTCGTAACACTAATTCAGCACAGGTACCTTTTAAGCAGACATCACACGGGAGTGGTTTTACAGGCGGCTCAGTTCGGCTGACAATGTGGCAAAAGAATTTTTATCGGTAGGTGAAAACATGGTGTGAATAGGTTGGAATGAGGTTGTATTGAATGCAGTTCAGGAAGGTAACAACATGGTAGCTATGAGGCGGCTAAACGGTGATACACGGGTTTGAGAAACGCTGTGAAATTTCAAACTATTTGAAAATCTTGAGGTTTATGGCAGTCAGTGCCGGTCGATGGCGAACTCCATCACGGTGTCAAGACGATGTCAGTGCAGTCCAACATGATTTGGAACCACACTGAACTGCCGTCAAAACCAGCCCCGTGTGAGGCCTGTTTTACTTGGACCGTCCTCCAGCCCTCCACAAAACTCAATCAAAATCCGTTCTGGATTTTTTTTCATAAAGTTGCTAACAAACAAAACAACAGCAACAAAAATATAACCTCCTTAATCTCCAGACGTAATACTAACTGTCTTCAAGCAAACAAATAATAATCCTCAGTCTATAAAGACTTTTTAAAGTTCCCCTGATCCCAATAAGGTCCGTATTAGAACCCTTATTTTGGAGAACGTTGAGATTGATGAACAAATGGCTTTCTAGAGCGAGGCTTTACAGGCGAGAGAGAGGGGGAGGAAATAGTCATTTGAGATATAATAAAGGTGTGTAATGATGAAATGAATGAATAATGGGGTACTAGATAAGATTATAATCCAAATCCAATCACCTGAATTTCTCATCCTTATAAGGTCCTTAGAAAAAGATGGAGAATGGGTACCACGAGAAACAAAAGGTGTAACTCTGAAATATATGGAGAAAAAATTCTGAGACGGAATAAAAGACACTTCATTGTCCTTGTGGGGACTGAAAATTGGAGGAGTGTTACAGACATACAGTATTTAGTGTGCGTGTTTACATGTTTTCACTGCTATATTTGGCCAGACGTGGAGGCTACTGAAGCGACTTAAAGCTTCGAGACTTTCTATGGACATGAGACATGAAATAATGTTGTTTTTCCGTATAGTTTTGTTTGGTAGTGGCCTTAAATACGTATACACGGCTCTCATCTAATTAGAGATATTTTTATGAAGTGTTTACTCTGTGTGTTTGTGTGTGTGTGTGTGTGTGTGTGTGTGTGTGTGTGTGTGTGTGTGTGTGTGTGGGATTATGGGGACCCGAAAACTCGCAGTGATATGAGGACCATCCCCCCAAAGCTGGCATCAGGTACGGAGTTTTGAAAGGGCTGAGAAACACTTTAAACTCGAAAGTGTGCGTTGAAAACACACACCTGGACACACACATGGACACACACACAAATGGACAAGTTGAAACTGAGGACTTGCTGCAATTGGGCTCAAGGACCTGACCGAAGAGGCTCTGCACAAAGTGCTTTGTTTTATTTCTGGCAAAGTCCTGTAAATATACGTGAACATCTTTTTTCCCCATTTTCTACCTTCTTCTATTTCCTTTCTAGTTTTTCTCTTCCTTTTTTCTTTCTCGGACCATCTGTTTCCTGTGCTTTCCAAGCATGCAGGATGTTCATTTCAGAATTATGAATGTACATTTTTTGTGAACCTTGAATAACGTGGGACCAAGTTTCTCGTACCTCTGTGTTTGCTCTTCGTTTAGAGGTTTGTTGTTGCCAAACTGAACGTAATACTAGTGAATCAAATACTAGTGAATCTAACAGTGTAATCTAGTGGAATATGAAGATTATGGTGGTCAGAATGAATTTGATAAGTGAATTGTCCCAGTGAATCAGGTGACTGAATTGATTCATTTGAGACTGTCTCAGTTAATTAAAGGGATTGAATCGATTCATTTGAGATTGTTCCAATGAATCAGGTGACTGAGTCGATTCATTTTAGATTGTCTCAGTGAATCAGAGTCAATGAATCGATTCAATTGAGATTGTCCCAGTGAATCAAAAGGAATGATTCGATTCATTTATGATTGTCCAAATGAAACGGATGAATGAACTGATTAATTTGACATTGTCTCAGTGAATCAGGCGACTGAATCGTTTTATTTGAGATTGTCATAATGAACCAGAAGAAGAATGCGGTTAAGATTGCCACACAGTTAATCAGATGAATAAACTGATTAATTTCCGATCTGTTCAGCTAATAATAATCAGTAATTCAAGGGTTAATACTCATTTTATCACCTGGTGACACAACTTTTGTGTTTGCATTTTCATCTGTAAAGGGCTTTTAGCACATTCAACTCAAACAAAATCCGCCGTACCCACAAACACACCCTGAAAATTGCAAAAATCTGATCCTGACTATAATGAAAAGATTGATTCTCTCTCTCTCTCTCTCTCTCTCACACACACACACACACACACACACACACACACACATTCACTCTCATTCGTACAGCCTGTCTTCATACAAAAGATTTGATCAGTAAAGAATCTTTACTTCATGAAAAGATCAAGAAATATCTCCATTGAAAACCTAACGAATGATCAAACATGCAAAAATGTTAAGGATGTCATTTCTAATAGATCACATCCACAATTACAGATAAAAAATATAACTCTATTCAGATACTTATGTTATATAATAAATAGAAAATTACTAGTTCGTAGTGCCAGAGGAGCTTAATTAATCAAATAATGACGTAAGATATTTCTATGTTGAAAACACTGTATTGCTTTTTGTAAAAAAAAAATAAAAATTAAAAATAAAAAAAAGAGAAAATTTGATGATATAAATATTCCAGATGTAAAGCAATACTACAATGAACACAGAGTGTCACACGGTGAATGCGTAGTACCGAGAAATGCACTGAATTTCATTCCTATATTTATTTTAGACTAACGTGGGTCATAGACGAAAATCTGGGAATCTATAAAATGTCATGACGTGAAGTTAAAACACAATGTACCTCATTGAAACACTTTTACTACAAAAGTGTATTTTTGCGTCAGAAGAAACGATGAAGTTACCTGATAAAGAATATTTTAGGGGGAAGTGAGGCAAAAATTAAATATCAGATCATTCTATATGTTCAAATTAATTTGGGAACTTATTAATTTTTTAAAGCTATTTTCAATTTAGGTATATAAATGGTTAGTTGAATATAAATATTTATTATGGGAACAAATAAATAAAAATTATTTATAATTACCTAATTAATAATTACAGTTCCTCATGGTGAGCAAATAAATAATACAAACAATATAAAGTAAACCTCAAACTTTTAACAGACTTTATTATATTATATAATAAATCAAACTTGAAAATTACCGCATTATTATTATTATTATTATTATTATTATTATTATTATTTTATTTTTATTTTTTTTGCCTTGAATTTTTTAAATTATAATAATTTTTATTTATTAAATGAAATTTAATATCAAATTCAGCATATCAAATTGGTAAATTATGTATTTTTTTACTGATTATCTAAGTAAGGCCTTTATAGGATGAGATTAATGTGGATTCAAGAGTATAATAAAATACCACTTTGGACTGATATATTTGACATAAAGAAATGTTATTTATAATAAAAATTCAAAAGCTCCTTTGAATCGTTGTTTACGTTTCGTTATCAGAGAAAGTATTTATTAGTAGATAATATGTGGGGAAAATGCAATATCTGATTTTTTATTACAAATATACCCAAGGAAAGGATGTCCAAATATCTGAGTGTACTACCAAGAACTGTTTTTATTTGATCAATTCACAAAAAAACAAACAGATTTTACTCGCTTGATTCTTCTAATTTAAAAAAAAATCAGAGCTTCAGGATACTGAAACAAAAACCCTCAACTATATATATATATATTTATCCTCTCTGGGCTGGGAACACCTAGGGATCCCCCAGGAGGAGCTGGGGAGAGGGATGCCTGGGTTTCCCTCCTTGACCTGTTACCCCTGTGACCCGACCTCGGATAAGCGGAAGAAAGTGGGTGGATGAATATATATGTTTATATAAAAACAGTGTACACCTACACTAAATAAATGTTCTCTTTGTTCTGATGACGAAGGATGAAAATGTTTTTAAACTCACATTTGTTTTTTGATCAAAATCAGTAATTGGTAATGGACTCAAAATGTCAAACCTTCCCTGAAATACAGATTTCCCAAATGGTACCAGTTCACACTGTGTAAATGAAACTGTAAGTGCTTATTTGATGAAGATGATGATGATGATGATGATTACATTTGGTTTTGAGTAATTTAGTTGTCTTTTTTTCATTTTTTGGTTCTATTGGGTTTTTGGATGTAGAGATGTGTAGAATGTGATGATATCGTTAAGGTGATTTTTGTTTTTTGATTCTGAAATTGTTTCATGTTGTGAGAAAATGATGCTTATGGTTATTTAGAGTCATCTACCTTTTTGTATGGACATTTTGAAATCATGGTGTTGCTGTGTGGGAAGATTCCATATCTTTTAAATTGTTATTAAAAATCTGGAACAGAAGTACGACTTGGGGATTGAATGAAGTCTGGAAGGGATAATATACATTACAGGGAGATCCGGACCCTGACGTACAGTACACTCACCCTGAAAGGCTTACTACCCTGCTTACTATTGTACTTTACTTGATCCCCCATTTTGGGAGCAGCTGTGACCTGATGGTTGGAGAAGTGGGTTTTGGACCAAAAGGTTGCTGGTTCGATTTCCGAACCAGCAGGAAAGATTTCCTTTCCTCCACCTTTACTGAAGTGTCCTTGAGCAAGGCCCCTAACCCCCAGCTGCTCTCTGGGTGCTGCAGTGTGGCTGCCCACTGCTCCAAGTGTGTGTGCTCACTTTGGATGGGTTAAATGCAGAGCCAAATTTCCCTTGCGGTATTATTAAAGTATATCAAAAAAATGTAAAACATTTGATCACTTACTCGTCCCAATTCCCACCCACCTAATTCTTCACAATCTCATGACAGACTGAAGGCTGAAACATGTTTCACTGAGCTGTGTACAGCCAGCCAGCCATGAGCTGATCATTAAAACTACTGCAACATCTCAAGGCAGCAAAACACCCTCAGTGCTATCCACCTTTGTTTGCATCCACAAGCTTACAGACACAAGGATTACCTAGTAATGCTGTGATTGACAGGGGAAAAAGACTATGCTCCTCCCACCCAGAGAGCACGGTCAGTTTCTCTTGATTGGCTCTCAGGTACAGAAAGTTGCAGATCTCCTGAAAACACTTTTTTGTTTTGGCACTAGGGAACCTGTAAATTTTAAATACACACACTGGGTGAGTATTAAAGTTTAGTGTGTGTGTGTGTGTGTGTGTGTGTGTGTGTGTGTGTGTGTGTGTGTGTGTGTGTGTGTGTGTGTGTGTG
>JBCNYH010000026.1:28575241-28600898 GCA_039654325.1 Tandanus tandanus
TGTTTTGGAATCTAAAGTGTAATTAAAACTGAGAGGTGAGTCGCCTCATGGTGCAGCCAAGAAGGCCACTTAGATGGTCCCCTCCGCTCCACCCCGCGTGCGTTTTTTTGGGCCTTTTTTAGTTGATAAATGTGCTTTGCTGTTTCTATGTGTGAGTTTACTCTGTAGCACTTTGAGATTTGCAATTAATGAAAAGTGCATTAGAAATAAAATGTATTATTATTAGTAGTAGTAATATCACCATCATTATGATTGACTTGCAGTAAAAATGTATCGTCAGGTATACAATTGACTCAAAGTCCAAAGTTATTGTCATGGTGACATATGACTTATACTGAAATACAGTAATATCTCCATGGTTACATTTGACTTGCAGTAAAAAATTATCCTTACTGTTACATTTAAATTAATTATATGCAGAATTATTATGATTTTGCAGTGGTTATGTGTAACTTACATTAAACATTATCACCATGGTTATGTTTGGCTTACCCTAAAATACAGTAATATCGTTATGGTTACATTTTAATTCCAGTAAAAAGTTATCATCATAGTTACATTTGACTTAGTTGCATGGTTATGTTTTATATTACATTACAATGGGATCCTCAAGGTTACATTTGACTTGCACTAAAGTACAGTAATTTCACCATGATTACCTTTGACTTACAGTACAAAGTTATCATCATGGTTATTTTTGGTTTAGTTACATTAAAATGATATTAGTTACATGTGGCTTACATGTACACTTAAATGCTATCGCCATGGTTACAGTTGAATGATACTGCCATGGCTAGGTTAGAGTTTGTTGTATAACCTTGTACTGGAATTCGTTCTTCTCCTGAGGTCTTACAGAATTAAAAAATGGAATGCACATGCCTTACACACACACACACACACACACACACACACACACACACACACACACACACACACACACACACACACACACACACCTTCCCTCTAGAGGTTAATATGAGTACTTCTGGTACACAGTGAAAATAAGTCCAGGAAAAGGCAGAAGTAAAGAACTTTAGGTTTATGAAGTTAATTCACAGGAGTCCATGAGCTGATGTGTGTCCGAAATTGCATGTGTGTATTTGTGGAATTAATGTAATTATTTTCAGGACCCATATGAGTAAGAACACAACAAACATGCAGTCAGCAGGAGCCCTCATCATCCTGAACCAATCACGAGGGGCCAAATGCTTCCCATAACATAGGGAGACAGAGAGAGAGAGAGAGAGAGAGAGAGAGAGAGAGAGTCAACCTGGGTTGGTTTGCTCCATTCACTCTAACAATCGGGACGACGGTTTAATGTCAGGATAACAAACGCACAGAACCAACAGGAAGTCACCTCTGGCATTGACGCCTTTCTCCTCAGGAGGGACATGTGTTACTCTTGAAGGAGTTTTAAAAGCAAGACCTGGAACTTACTGGATTTTTAAGCCCTCAGGTTATGAATAAGGTAATAATTTGCCAAGTTTAGAGCATGGCGCTCTGCCTTTAGCTCACGAGATTGTGTCCGAGCAGTGGTGCTCAGCGACTGTGTGAGTTCACCGCCTGCTAGTCAGGCACTGGATACGGAAACTCTTTCTGGAACCTTTAAGACTTATCAGCTGAAAGTCCGTACAAACAATGGTGGAGGGTGTAGGTGAGCTCTTTGGGTTTTGCCTGGGCGTTGTGGGTCTTATCGGCGCCTCAGCAGTAACAGGTCTCCCCATGTGGAAGGTGACAGCGTTCATCCAGGAGAACATCATCGTCATGGAAACACGCTGGGAAGGTTTATGGATGAACTGCTACCGCCAGGCCAACATCCGTATGCAGTGCAAAGTATACGACTCGTTGCTCTACCTGCCTCCCGAGCTCCAGGCTTCCCGGGGGCTCATGTGCGCCTCGGTGGCACTGAGTGTTCTGGGATTGGTGATATCCCTGCCAGGCTTGCGTAGCATTTCTTGTTTTTCTGCTGAACCACGGATTAAATCGTTTATTATCGCAGTTGCTGGCTCAGTAGAAATCATGGCTGCCATTTGTGTCCTCATTCCTGTGTCCTGGACGGGTCATAAAATCATTCAGGACTTTTACAACCCTCTGTTACTCGATACCCAACGCAGGGAGCTTGGTGAAGCTCTTTACATTGGCTGGGTCACTGGATTCATCCTCTTTTGCTCTGGTGTTGTTTTCCTTGCATGCCGACGTTACCAATCGAATCAACCCTTCCATCCTGTTTACACTTCCAGATCGAATATGTCGCATTTTCAACCTGTAACACCAACCCCAAGCTCAATTAGCGCGATTTCCCGTCGGCCTCTGCTCCTGGGGCACAGCTTTTCTTCTCAGCATCTTTCTCCTGTGGAATACAATGTCCCTGCAGCACCCCATGGAGGCCAAGCTTCTCTCTACAGTGTTCCTGTGGCTCATCCTGCCAACATGATACCTGTTCAGCATCATCCATCTCTGCACAGCTCGCACAACTCGGGAATAATCTCCATTCCAAGAAACCCCATCTATTCAGGCACACACTCAACCCACCAGAGCCTCCAATCCACACTTCTACATCTTTCTACAGGGTATGATGGAAACACTGGCACTGTGATACAGCCCAATGTTCTTCCACCAACAATCGGGTACAACCAGAGGGGAAGCGGTTCACACCCGCGCTCCAATACACACTCAAGCTCAGGAGTGTATATATGAAGACAGAGAATCTTTAAAGCGGTTTAAATATAAAATTCTGTAGAAATAATAATGTAATGCTTCCCACTAAGAGCTTCGTTAGCTATCAAACACCAAACACTTCCTGTACTCACACTCAGGTTATGCAGCTCCTCAGATTCCAGTGTCTCTTTTGGGGACATCTAGACCACTAGCTTTAGACACAAGACTTTGCACTAAAGCTTCCTCTCCCACCTGTTAAATAAAGATATAAAAAAAAAAAAATCATAAAAATTTTAAAGAATATAAGGGAAAGAAAATATGGACTAGGAAAGAAATCAGCACTGTTACCCTGCTGTACTGGTTGTTGTTATGACTTTAATCTTTGTAAATTTTACAACATGGCTCCAAGCACTTGATTCAGCTCATCCTATGATCACCTCCGACAAGGAGTTCATGTTTTTATCAGCACTGATTTGTGTGTTTTATTCAAAAGTTCACTACTTTCAGTAAGAGGAACACTGTGTGATCGCTTTCTGGTCATTGAATGCAGAACATGCCTCATACCTGGGCAATTTTAGTGTTTTAATGCTGTACGTCACAAAAAAAAAAAGAAAAGAAAAGGAATCGAATGCTGTATGTATGCATATAGGAGTAAAATTATTGACAAGATTTAATTTACATTTACAGATTTTATTTTAATGGATAGATAGGTTTGTGCTTTACAGTTTCCTGTATCACATGATTTTTGTCTTATAAGTAATTTAAACACTATTTATAAACAAATAAAGTTTCACAAAAATCCATATGTGCATGTGTTTTATATGAATATAAAATATATAATTTCATATGTTGGCTTAAGAGATCACCTTGGAAGTACAAGAATTGTGAAAAACAGAATTTAAATAATGATGGCGGCACAGTGGTGTAGTGGTTAGTACGTCTGCCTCACAGCACGAAGGTCCTGGGTTCGAGTCCCTGGCTTCATTTCTGTGTGGAGTGTGCATGTTCTCCACATGCTTGCATGGGTTTCCTCCGGGTACTCTGGTGTCCTCCGAGTGTGAGTGAGAGTGTGAATGGTAGTACGTGTGTTGGCCCTACGATGATCTGGCGAGCTGTTCGGGGTGTACCCCGCCTTCACCCAGAGTCAGCTGAGAGAGGCTCTCGGTGCAGGGGTCATTGACACTCGTGTACAGGACGCAGTGGCCGATTTATTTCCAAGGGATGACACTGTATCTCATGTTTATGTAACATACCTGGGAACTGAATGAGTCCCTTTAATATCAGTGTCACTTATTTGGAAAACATTACAACAGTCACGCCTCTGCTTCACTGAAGCCCCGCCTTTACTTTCATCCCATTGGACACACACACACACACACACACACACACACACCGCTTCTCTGAACTCCAAGTTGTTTGGGGATTTTGTGTCTTGTGCACAGATTGCGTGGCAGGTGCGCACCGGGATACAATAGGGACCAGGCGCGCGACAGGTAAAAATGAAGTGACAGCAAGAAGAAGAGCGAAGAAAGAAAAGAAAGAAGGAGAATCATCCATGCTCGAGGCAAGCTCCGTGCGCGCGCGCCATGGCGAGAAAGGAACGACTTCTGTCGTCGTTGCTGATGCTGATGCTGATGCTCTGCGTCCTCGTGAGCGCGCAGCAGAACGTCCTGCGCATCGGTAGGTAGCACCCGACATTACCTTCAGCACTGCTCTCATACAGAACTACTACTGATTTCATCTGAATTAGTTTCTCTGCATGCTTTTTGGTTTTACTCTGGGTTCTCTGGTTTCCTCCCAAAAACATCCCAACTGTGGGGAATGTGGACTGGTCCTTATAAATGACCCTGTATACGTGATTGAGTATTGTGTGAAATTGTAGGGACATGGTTCCCTGTGTCACATCCAGGAGCGCGTTAATGCCTCGAACCCAGAGTTAACCCAGGATAAACTCCTGATTCATCAACCAGGATAAAGCACCTGCTAAAGATGAATGAATTCTTATCTTATTCTATTATTAAAATCAAGGAACTTGTGTTGTTGCGCAGCACGTTGGCGTAGCAGCAAGAAGGTCCTGGGTTCAAGTCCAGGGCTCAGTGGGGGTGTTTCTGTGTGGAGTTTGGATAGTCTCCTCACGCTTGCGTGGGTTTCCTCCAACAGTCCAAAGACATGAACATTAGGCTGATTGGTTGTTCCGGCCTCCCTGCAACCCTAGCAGGATTAAGCGGTTTAAAAATGGAATTGATAAATGAACTTGTGTTGTTTGGAGTTTAGGAAATAGACCTTATAAGCCTGGAAATCTCAATACTCATTACAAATCTCGTTATGGAAATGGAAGTTTCTACACCTCGAACGCAATGGGTCTCAGTAAACTGATCTGAAAGCAAGAGGACCGTGATTGGTCAGCGTGGCCTGGTCGAAATGGTTCCAAAAGCATAAAAGCCGTATCATTAGTTCATTTTGGTCTGTTTGCTTTGCTTTGTCGTTTTTATTTGTGTGTGTATGACCAAAATACACAAATAACACAAGCGGTCAGAGAGCGCAAACCTCCACCAAGCGAAGCAAAACTCCACCAAGCCCAGCATTCCTCCATATGAACCAAAATGTCAAAAATCGTCCTGTCACACAATGTTAAAGAATCCTTTAAAAATTCCTGGATCCAGAATTTGATCCGGATCATCTCCAGAATCTAATGGGCACCTCGTCCAAAATTTCACGAAAATCTTATTTTGCATAATTCTGCTAACAAACAAACACACAAACTAAAGGTTGTGCTGATGGGGAGTCCAAGGGTTGCATTGCTATCTCGCATCTCCAGGGTCACCGCCATGAGATGAGATTTGCATGTTCTCCACATGGACCGGTGTTCACAGCAGGGTGTGTTCCGAATTTTGACTCTGGATTCACTGCTACATTGACAAGGACAACTCACCTTACTGAAGATGCAACCTCTAATATGTCCACCAACCTTCACTCTCAGGGCGCCAAAGAGATTTGTAGACAGAAAGGTCTACAAAAGATGGTTGGTGCGACTGAGGTTGAGTAAAGTGTCACCCAAAATGCTTTAAACCGCGTACATTCCATTAGAGAATTGGTAATGTTGTTAATGACAGAGTATAACTTAGTGTGATTTTGAACCGTGAAGAAAACTTTACAGTGGAGATAAACACTGTAATACGTTTTGAGCGTGTTATATTGGAAGCAAAGTCTAAGATCCTATACATTTGAGTTATTATCTACTGCAGTATGAAGAACGTACAGTATGCTCAGAAAATAAGTATGCATCCTTAAAAAAACAAGTACGCATTCTCAATACTCAAGTATACTTACTTAAAAACAAAAACAAGTGTGTGTACGTAAAAAACAAGTGCGCATGTATTCATACTACTCAAACTTCTGCTCTTTGGATTGGGTTCTGGCACATTCTTCACTTGCTTTTAGATAAAAGCATCTGGTAGATGCAGATGTGGAAATGTGATGTCAAAACCTGAATCTGAGTCCGATGTAAGCCAAACCGTGTGATTTACCTAACATTGTTTATTGAGACCAAAACCCAGAAGACTGAGATTGAAGAAACACACTGTAATCTAACCGTGTTTTAATCCGACTGAATCCTCTCTTTATCTCGGTGTTTGGATAATCTTCATCGTTTTATTATTCATCAGTGGAGAAAACATAATCTGACCCATATGTTGCAGTGTTGTACTGGATTATGATGTTGCACTAGCTGCTTTAGACTTCATAATGTTTTAAACAGCTGGGCAGACTGGGGCCAATTAGCATAACATTCATTCAGTCATTCATTTGACGAACCGCTTAGTCCTAGTACTCGTATTGTAAGGAGGCTGAAGGTTATCTCTGGGCAAAGGCAGGGTACATCATGACCAGCTCGCCAATCCATCGCAGGACCAACACATACACAATGATTCACACTCACACTTGGGGGAAATTTGGAATAGCCAATTAGCATAATATGCCTGTCTTTGGAGTGTGGGGGAACCAGAGTACCTGGAGGAAACCTATGTAAGCGCTAAGAACAAGTAAACCACCATTCCCCCCAATATATACTCCTCTGATGAAAATCTCCCCTATCCAGTCAGAGAGCACTTCTATGGTGTCTGCATCCCATGATGCAATACAGTGTTTCCCAACTTACCAATTTTTTTTCCAAAAAAAAATATCCGTGTAAAATAAATAATAAACAAAAAATAACATATTTTGGTCACATGTTTTCAGAACAAATAGTTTTACCGATAATGAATGGTAGTTAACTAGCTTGCTAATTTATCAGACTGGTATGCGTGCTATCTTCAAACCTCAGAGGCTTTGCCATCATGTATGGGATTTATACATAATGCATTAGCGAGGCTGCCAGCTGGCATTTGCTATTAGCAATAGCTGGGTTTTCTGATTTACTGCCATCTGCCTGATGACGTGGATGTACCAGTACACTATATGGAAGTTGTCATACTTGTATGGTATACTTAAGAATTAATCGCAGAAGACGAAATAAATGAATGTCATGCCATCATTAATTTTATTGACCAAATCTTAGTTTTAGTATTTATTACACAGAAACACAAGAAAACACAAACTTAAATGATTTTTTTAATGATTTATTATTCCATTTTTACTTCATGCTAATGATGACACCACCTGTCACCACCAAGTGTCTGTCATTTTGATTTAAGCATTATCTACACGAAATAATGATTTTTAATCCCCAGATAGCTGACCAATCAGATCTCACCATTCCTATATAGTATATACTAATATACTTTATACTAGAGGTATAAGTAGTGTGCAGGATACAGTGTATATACTGTTTGTAAATATATGAAGAGGCATTATTAGAGATTATTAGACATAACATGAACCACTTTCAGACCATTTCCCAGAGGGATGAGCTGGAAGGCAGCCATCAGGGAATAACCCCGTATTAATGCTAATGCAGCATGTTACTGCTTTTTATAAGTGTGTTTCGTATTAAATATTGTGACATAAAAGCATTACACTGAAGATCTTATTAAAATTAAAACATGTTAATGTAATGGTTTTCCAATAGTATTGAACAATAATGCAAGCAATCCAAGGACACTAATAAATACACAAAGAGACAAATATTAATGGCAGTAACCTAAGTAGTGTTGTGTCGTCTGTGAGATAGAAATGTAAATATGTCATTATTTTGCAGCCTGACTGCAGGACTGTGTATGGACGGGTGTGTGTGTTGGGGGGAGGGATCTGGTCAGGCGTGGGTGAATGCAGGGGCTAAACAGTGCAGTGATTGTCCTCTAGTCCTTTACATGCATCTCCGCATGGCAGCGAATAATGTTTTAGAACTAGACCTCACACACACACACACACAGACGCACACACACACACACACACACACACACACAAACACATGAGATTCAAACCCAGAACCTTCTCGCATTGAGGTGACAGTGATAAACACTGAGCCTCGCGTGCATCCTAAGAGGTAGCTTAATAAATTGGGAGATGTTTAAAGGACATTTGAGGACTCTGAGATGATCTGTGATTGTATAATTCTAGAACCTTCCTTCATTTTGATATTACTGTCATCGCTTAATTAAAAATTTTAAATTATTTGGAACATGTCATTGGAAAAGCCATAATAATTCAACTAAGATTTTTAGAAGTAGCTATTATTAATTTATTCACTCATTCACTCATTTGAAAACCGCTTAATCCTATTAGGGGCACAGGGAGGCTGGAGCCTATCTCAGCCGACTCTGAGTGCAGGCAGGGTACACCCTGAACAGCTGGCCAGTCCATCGCAGAGCCAACACGCACAACCATTCACATTCACACTCACACTCTCACCTAGAGGCAATCGAGAATCTCCACAATCTTTGGACTGTGGGAGGAAACCAGAGTGCCTGGGGGAAAACCATGCAAGCACGAGGAGAACATGCAGACTCCACACAGAAACACTCTCACCAAGCCCAGGACTTGAAACCAGGATCTTCTTGCTGTAAGGCGAATGTGCTAACCACTACACCACTGTGCCGCTCAGAATATATAGATATTAGTGTGAGAGACATATCTTCACATTGAATTTATATGAATGTATCCATCAGAAATATCTGTTGTTCCAGTGCTGCGTTTGTGTGTCCAGGTGGTATTTTTGAGACCCTTGAAAATGAGCCAGTCAGCATGGAAGAGATAGCCTTTAAATTCGCAGTGACAAGCATCAACCGAAACCGGACGTTGATGCCCAACACGACGCTCACCTACGACATCCAGCGCATCAACATGTTCGACAGCTTTGAAGCCTCAAGACGAGGTAAGTCAGAGCTTTGGAACAACAGTATTTATTATAACGTTTAAACATTCTTCCAAGAAATCTTGTGCAGAAATCTTTCATGTCATTGTAGTTCATAAACAGTGGTGTTTTTAGACTATATAGTTAATACTTCTTTCCCACTAACTCCTCTCTTGTGTACTTTCAGCATGTGATCAGCTGTCCCTGGGCGTGGCTGCGGTGTTTGGCCCCTCCCACAGCTCTTCAGTCAGTGCAGTACAATCCATCTGTAATGCACTCGAGGTTCCTCACATACAGACACGTTGGAAACATCCATCTATGGATAACAGAGACAGCTTCTATGTCAACTTGCACCCCGAGTATGCCTCCATTAGCCGGGCCGTGCTTGACATTGTGCACTTCTACAAATGGAAAAGTGTCACTGTAGTGTATGAGGATGCAACAGGTAAGTGGGTTTGGCAGTGATAGAAGATATAAATAAATTATATTCAGAATTATATTCAGACTTTCTGTGGAAGTGGAAGGAATTTATAAAAATTTTAGGGGAGTGGGTGGGATTGATCAAACTTCTTGTAAGAGCAGAGAGAACTAGCCAAACCTTCTGTGGGTGTGGGTGGGATTGGTGATATGTTTTGTTAGAGCAGGTGTGGTTGATCGAACTTTCTGTGGGAGCAGGGTGAATTGATCAACTTCTCTGCAGGACCAAGTGGGATCTGTTAAATTTTCTATTTGAGATGGTAGGACTGGTCAACCTTTTTGTGAGAGCAGGTGGGATTGGTTAATGTTTCTGTGGGAGCAGGTGGGATTGGTCATGCTTGGTGTGGGAGCAGGTGAGATTGGTCAGCCTTTTTTGTGAGAGCAGTTGGGATTGGTTAACCTTTCTGTGGGAGCAGGTGGGATTGGTTAACGTTTTGTGGGACTAGTTGGGATTGGTCAAACTCTGTAGAAGCAAGTAGGAATGGTCAAACCTTCTGTGAAAGCAGGTAAGATTGGTCAGCATTTCTGTGGGAGCGGGTAGGATTGGTCATACTTTTTGTGGGAACAGGTGGGATCGGTCGAATGCTCTTTTGGTGCTGGAGAGATTGGTCAAACCACACCTTCTTCAAGTCACGGAGAGCTGTTAATTAGTTAATTAGTTAAATCAGGTGTGCTGGAAACAAGGAAAATACTAAAATGTGCAAGCCAGGGGCTCCTCTAGGACCAGGGTTGGGAACATCTGGTATAGAGAAATATGAGGTTTCAAATTGTTTCAAGTTGCTGCCTACCTTTGAACCAACAATTTCTGGCATGACATTTTTTCCCCCAGAACTCTGAAGTGATGCAGTTTAAGAGCCATTACATTGCTACAGCCCTCCATGGCTAGAGTCCAAGAGAGCCATGCTGTCTAGTTGGGAGTCATGGTGTTGCAGTATCTTCTTCCTCACTTGTCAATCAAAGGATAGTTGTACATTATGGGCATCTGCAAGCTCCTTTATGCAGATGAGGACATTTACCTCCAAGTGTGTCACACAGCCTTGATGTAGCCCAAGAAAACTGAGATTATCTATGCTAAGGAGGAGGCCTCACGTTTGATCAAAATAAAGAATTGAGAAGGAGTAAGAAATCCTGCATATCCAGGGAACTGCCTTCCAAATGGATTACAAAAATCCAGTATATACATTGGTTTAAATTTATTTAAAAAGAAGAGACAGGCAAATTGGTATCACACCCCTTTGGGGATGACAACCCTGGCTAGTGTCTATTGGGAATGTGAGGGGATCCTCCTGTCTCAGTCCTAGGAGCAAGTAGCCGCAAGGCACCTGAAAGATCCAGTCTGGGTTGACAGCCCATTTCATCTATTAGACTATTGTTATATTACATGTAAGATAGGCTTGAATTGGACTGATCACATGTCAATGATCAATGAAACGATTATTGGACCATGATTAATGGACTACAATTTTGCACTTACCCTTCATAGATTCATGTTATTGTTTTTGCTATGCTGTGGTGACATTCACCCAAATAATGGTCCTCATCAAAACAAATTCATTGCAAGCTTTACAAATAATAGGGGTTTACATAGCAAATGGGATCAGGTTGAGAACGTTCTTACCACAGCTCGCCCTCATATGAAATGTTTCTAAATAGTAAGATTGACGATGATTTGTTTGCAGTGCTTGATTACTCTCTAGTTAGACGTGACCGAGCTGATGGTTCCAGCTGGGGTGGGATTGCACTCTACTACAGGGATAATTTCACTGCAACTAGACTATCAGAATATGAACACCCTTGTAATGAAATGATCTGCTTAAAGATGAGCCTCTCAGGAGTGTATTCATGTTTTGTATCTACCGACCTCCATCTGCCGATGACAGCATATACAATGTCAGTACAGAACACATTGATACAATCCCAGGAACTTATCCTAGACAATTGGGGATCTGCATTCAACTTTGCCATACTACATAATCCCACCAATTTGCAGAGGATCCAAACAGACATGGAAGAAATGGATCCTGCTCAAACCTCGACCTTCTCCTTACCACTTCTGATAACCATGTTGTTTCAGTGGATGCTCCTCTTGGTTCATCAGACCACTGTGTTGTCACCACTGTAGTCAACTACAGACTCCTAACCTCAGGCAAACCCAGCAAGCATAAGATGTGGCGGTACGACAAAGCTGACTGGGAGAGTATGTAGTCCTACCTTTCTGAAACAGACTGGTCTTCCCTTGCAAGAAGTCAAGATGTCAGCACTGCATGGTCCTGTGTCAAAGACATTATTGGTAATGCCATGGAGATATATATATATATACTGACAAGGAGTACTAAAAATCGCTACTCTGACAAACCATGGTTAAATGAAAAGTACCATGATGCAGTACACTCTAAGCAGAAAGCTTACAAGAATTGGCAGAAGACCCACACAAGGGAACTATGGATCAAGTACAGGAATGCCAAAGCAGAATGCCAATCATGCCATCATGATTACAATTCTCATCTCAGCCACAGTTCTGAAGAATTGTGCTCCTGAGCTTGCCCCAGTTCATTCCAAGCTATTCAACATTTCACTAACAAGCAACACAGTCCATGCAGAATGGAAAAAGGCTTGAGTCGTAGCTGTGCCAAAGAAAGGTAACAAACAAGATCCATCGAACTACAGACCACTCTCCTACCGATCATTTCAAAGGTTAATGAAAGCATCATCATCGACCACATCTGCAAACATCTGGACAAAAATCACCTTCTCAACAACACTCATTATGGGTTCCGCGAGAAGAGGTCTACTGTGGAGATGCTTTCCTACATCACTCAGTGGTGGAATGATTGTCTGGATACCCAACAAGAAGTGAGGGTTATTGAACTGTTAAAGTGCTATCTACTGGTGTGCCACAAGGTAGTGTCCTCGGTCCTTGTTATTTCTACTGTTTATGGATAATCTCGCTTCACATCTTGTCAGTTACCTTCATCTTTGCTGATGATTCTACTCTCTAGGAAGTCATCAAAAATACTGCACACCACACAATTTGTTCCAATAGTTTGCAACAGGACGTGTATGCAATTGAGAAGTGGGCATCTGACTGGTGTATTACTTTCAATTCAAGCTATAATGCAGTGCAATACTTTCAATGCAAGGAAAGCAGAAAACGTGACAAGACACATCCTCCTCTTTACTTCATGGACAACCAGCTAAAGCCTACCAAGAGCATCACTCTACTTGGGGTGGTCATCACTAACATTCTTACCTGGTCGCCGTATGTCACAAATCTTTCCAAGAAAACTGCAAAGTGGCTCTACATCCTAAGCCGGTCAAGGGACCTTCTCCCTTTCAAGGCCAGAGTTACAATCTACAAGGCCTACATAAGACCCCCTGTGGAATACGCGTCACCCATTTAGAGTGAAGTGGGCAGCACTGCTCTCAGTCTTCTCGACAGACTTCAGTGTAAAGCCCTGTGCCTCTTGAGAATTGATGACCCTATCAAAGCTGGTATTTACCCCTTGGAGCACAGAAGGGATGTCGCAACTCTTTTTTTTAATAGACATTTTTTCTTTAAGCCATCCATGGAGCTGGGTATTATTCTCCCCCAATGTTCTCTAGCTGACAGAAAACAAGATCATCTGCTACTGCACATCCATACTGTGTAACCATTCCCAAGTCTCGCGCACATCTACATTAATCCTTGTACATACCAAGGACATGCTGATTATGTAATTTTCTCCCTGCCCACACCCCCCCACCCCCCACCACCACCACCACCATCAAACATGGACAGGTTTAAGCAAAATGTTAATAAGTATTTAATTTCTAAATTGTAATGTGTGTCATAAGTGTTGATAGTGTATGTGCAATGCGAGTGGCATGAGCCATGCATTCACTGTCTGGTGTTTACAAACATACATTTCGGAAATATGTCATTTATTTTGTTATTATTATTATATAAATGAAATATAACTTTATGTTTTGTGGAGTGCTTTTCATCAGTAATGATGGCAAAATTATGTAACTTATTGTAAAAAGAAAAAAAAAACCTATCCTAAACACTGAGAAGAAAAAATAATTAGGATGGGGTTAATACTGAGCTAATGGAAGTGCCAAATAAGAAAGCCAAGGCATGGCCCAAGGTCATGTAACGTCACCACCTTACCGTGTTTGCCTATTTTTTTTGTAGGTCTGATTCGTCTGCAGGAGCTGATCAAAGCTCCATCCCGTTACAGCATTAAGATTAAGATCCGACAGCTGCCTGTGGGGAACAGGGATGCTCGGCCACTTCTTAAAGAGATGAAGAGGGGTAAAGAGTTCTGTGTCATCTTTGACTGCTCGTACCAGACCACAGCCGATGTGTTAAAACAGGTAATACACTCTCCTGAGTGTAACACAGGTAACACACTCACTGCTGGAAAAGACAATCAGTGTGAGGACAGGGTGACTGATCAATATGGCAAAGAGGGGGAAGCAATGAGATCAGCAAGGCCCGAGAGGGTGAGCACTGTCGTCCGCAAAGAAAGGGAGCAGAGTAACCTCCTGAGAAATGTAGAGTGACATTCTGAAATAAGCAGGAAGGCATAGTGACATCCTCAGCCAAGCACCAAGGTGTACCAGCACCCTCAGTAGTGCAGGGTCGGGGAGTGATGTCACCAGTGGGGCAGGGTGGTGAAGCAACATCATCAGTAGGGAAGGGTGATAACATACTTGTCAGAGTTGGGGTTGAGATGGATTGAACACAGTGGATCTTGCGGCTTGAAAAGCCTCTTTTTTTATTCTTTGGCTTGAGTGTCACTTGTGAGGTTGCCCCGTGTGCCTCTGATTTGAGCAAAGATTGCAAGGCTGACCCGTCGGCCTCTGACTTGATCATGGCTTGTGTAGCTGCCCCACCTGCCACTGGCTTGGCCTGGTTTTGGAGAGTCCGTCCTATTGGCCCTTGGCCTGGGCTGCTTTAGATAAGCTGCCCTGTTGTACTCTGTTGTGAGCTCATGTCTAAGGCCATTGATGGAAATGTATCTTAAATAAATATGAATTTACATTTAATAAATTTTTTCTTTCCGCACAGTTACTGTCTATGGGCATGATGACTGAATACTACCATTTCTTCTTCACCACACTGGTAAGTCACATTACCTAAGGTTTGATTACAAAATATCTTCTGTCAAAATTGTTAGAAAGTCTGCATCTTACATTTATTGACTCATTGTATACCAACTTCTTAAATGCAAACATTTTTGATAGAAGACATAAAAAAGACAAGCAAGACAAGAAAAATCTATTGGGCCTGTTGGTAATATTTAACATTGTGTGTAAATTTTGTTTTATGTAAAAATCTAACGTAAACACAAGGTAAAACAGGTCATTCTTCATTCATTCATTCATTCATTCATTCATCTTCTTCCGCTTCTTCCGGGGTCGGGTCGGGACCTCTCCAGAACAGGTCATTCTGTTGTTCATAAAAATGAGACTTTCCAAGAAAATCTGACCCATACACGAAAAAAACAGTGGCACAGTGGTGTAGTGGTTAGCACATCCGCCTCACCCCAAGAAGGTCCTGGATTTGAGTCCCTGGCTCGGCGAGGGCATTTCTGTGTGGAGTTCTGTCCGTGCTTGCGTGGGTTTCCTCTGGGTACTTCGGTTTCCTCCCACGGTCCAAAGACATGTACATTAGTCTAATTGGCTGATTCATTGCCCCTAGGTAAGTGTGAATGGTTGTGTGTGTTGGCCTTGCGATGGATAAGTGAACTATTCAGGGTGTGCCCTGCCTTCGCCCAAAGTCGGCTGAGATTGGCTCCAGCCTTCCTACATCCTTTAAAGTGGTTCAGCAAATGAGTGAATGAATGGGTTTGAGAATGTGACTGTGATGAGATGTGGTGTTTTGTAGGATTTGTATGCTCTGGATCTGGAGCCGTACCGCTACAGCGGTGTCAACATGACAGGTTTCCGTCTTCTGAATGTAGACCACCCTCAAGTGGCAGCAGTGCTGACGAAATGGTCCACAGAGAGAGTTCAGGGTCCACCAAAACTCGATACCGGCATAACAGAGGGCATAATGACGGTTAGAAAAGATTTGCGTTTCCTGATTTCACATGACCCCTTAACACGTCTATCATGATGATAACATGGATGTTATGGGTGTATAATCAAGTGTATTTTGTCTCTGGAAGACTGAAGCAGCTCTGATGTACGATGCTGTGTTCATGGTGGCAGCAGCGGCTCAGCGAGCAGCGCAGATCACGGTCAGCTCGCTGCAGTGCCACCGACACAAACCGTGGCGCTTCGGCTCACGCTTCATCAGCTCAATTAAGGAGGTGAGTAGTAGCTTCATTATTAATTCATGCTTAATAATAAAGAATTTATGTTTCCTAATGAACTTAATTCTTTCCATGAAGAGGTAGTTCTGGGAAAGGGAGGTCTCACACTGGCTAAACAGCATTCTCGGACTCCATATGTCAGTCCTCATTGATCACAGAACTCTGGTCCTGGTCTCTGGGGAAGAGGGACGGCTTTCCTATTTCTCCTGTTGGACCAGAGTGTTCCAAATCAAGTGCCTTGCATACAGAACAGACAGTTAATCCTCTCCCTCAAGCATTTTTGCTCTTTATGAAAGATGCGGACAAACAGACTCTCAGGTTTTACAACAGAAAAAAATCTGCTCTATCATCGAGAGGTTTTAAGTTTAAATCCAGCCATCTTGGATTCAGACTGAAGTTACAGTGAATTTATATGCAGCATAGTAAGGAGAGAAAATTTTGTTAGCCTGATGGTTAGAGAAGCAGCTTTGGGACTGAAAGGTCACTGGTTTGATTCCTGAACCAGCAGGAAAAATGTGTGGCTGGAGGAGGAGTGAGCTGCACCTTCCCTTCCTCCGCCTTCATGGCTGAAGTGCCCTTGAGCAAGGCACCGAACCCCCAACTGCTCTCCAGTGTGTGTGGCAGTCCACTGCTCCGAATGTGGGTGTGTGCTCACTTTGGATGGGTTAAATGCAGAGGTAATCAAAAATCAGAAAAGCAAAATTCAGTCTTAAAGACCTCCATCAGCCTCAGTGGCGCGTTTGTATTCAGTTCCAGAGAAACTGTAATGGGATGAATTTGTGTCTGCATCGTGTCATTGTGTTTTCATCGTCAGTCTGAGTGGAGCGGATTAACTGGACAGATTGTCCTGAACAGGACAGACGGACTGAGGAAAGATTTTGACCTTGACGTCATCAGCCTGAAAGAAGACGGCATGGAAAAGGTAAACAATAGCTCTGGTATTTCGGCATTGGCCTCATCATTGCATCAGTGACCTCATTCTTACAGCACTGACTATTAACAAATCATCATCATCATCATCATCATTTTTTGGTTGTTTCTACCATTCATTTACTCATTTGCTGAACAGCTTAATCCTACTAGAGTCATATGGAGCCTATCTCAGCCATTTTTGGGCAAAGGCAGGTTACACCCTTAACAGCACGCTAATCCATCATAGGGCAGCACACACACACACACACACACACACACAAACACACATACACACACACACACACACACACACACACACACACACAACCATTTACACTCGGGGAATTTGAAACAGCTAGTTTGCCTCATGTGCATTTCTTTGACTGTGGGATGAAACCGGAGTACTCGGAAGAAAACCACGCAAGCATGTTGAGTCTGCATAGAAACGCCTTCCTTGACCCTGGGACACGAACCCAGGACCTTATTGCTGAGAGTCAGACATACTAACCACTATGCACCCCCATGCCGCCCTTTGTTTCAACAAATGTGGTCATAAATATTCCCTTTTAACCATTATTACATTTTTGGAGCTTTATATTAGTTTGTCAGTTATTTATCAAAATTTTCCCACTGTTTCTCTGAATTTTCACAAGTTGGATGCTGGGCTCTATCATAAAGTGTGGAGGAAGGTTTGTTTCCACAGGATTGCTTTTCTTTTTCCTCTTCAGCCCTTTCCCCCTTCTTTCCGATTTTAATTCCCAAAACTGTTGTACTACACTTCACTGTGTGATTTTAAAATGATTTTATAATGGACAGGGGCCTTTAAAGCCTTAGCTAGCTAGCTTAAAAACACATGATACACTAAAGCATCACTGGTGGAATATTTTTAATTTGTCACAAACATTTAACACTGACGGATCTATATGTCTAGATTTGCACAATCCAATCTGTATAAAGAAGTTACAGATGATTAGCCTGTTTTAATGGAAGCGGAAGTGAACTGCGATCTAGCTAGCTACGTATGCTAAGTATGTCGTTTGTATGATTGTTGCTTTGACAAAAATTTGGATGAGAGCCAAAGTTTGCACTTTGTATTTATAACTTGGTTTATCTGAAAGTTTAACATCAATCTTTCTTGTGATGACTGTCTAGGAACGCGCTGATTATTTACGTCTGAATTCATCGATTTAGGAAGGCTAGCTGAGAAAGTCAAAGCTCTTCACCTTATTGTTACCTGAAATTTTTTTTTATTTCATGTCTATTTTCCTAGATTCTTTCCATTGTAACCCCACGATTGAATCTTTCCTAATCCTGTATGTAGCATTATTTTATTCCTCGATATAGAATATCGCTAGAAATGACTCTAGCTTTGATATGTAACAAGTGATAAAATCTACTCATGAATAGTTTAAGATCGATTGTATAGATTGTAGACATGCTGCAATATGTGAATGTGTATTCTTGATCATTTGCTGAAAATGTAACACGTTATGATTTACTTTCTTTCAGATAGGGGTTTGGAACTCTAACAATGGTCTTAACTTGACGGACAGCAAGGACAAGACGGGAAACGTTACAGACTCCATGGCCAACCGGACTCTGATTGTCACAACAATTTTGGTAAAGAACATGTAGACTGGTATGATTCATGCAATCTGTGAGTGTTCAGAGAACAATACCTTCTCTGATGCTAAAACTAATACTAATGCTAATTGCTAATGCTGAGCGCTTACTGCACTTGTGAGCTACAGCTTTGACTATTCTGAATATGGCTGCGTCCTAGTGTGCTGCCAAAACCACCGATTGAATTTGATGACGGCAAATATCAAATTATTTAGATTTTGTGCCGTCATGATGGCGTCACAGACTATAAGCTTGAAATGGCTGCAACATTTTCCTCACACCAAGGCTTCCTATTCTGTAATTTGTGCCAGAAAATACTTAACCCGCAAGTTCAGTGCGCTCCCAGCTTTAGGAATCAGCAAAAAAGGCGCTATTTAGATTTTTTGTGAAAACTAGCCAGGAGTTACTGACTTCTTGTTTGGCCCTGGATCACCTTTTAGAATCTTGCTTAATATTCCATAAGTGCTCTGGAACTAGAATTATAGCTAAGGAAATAAAATAAGTTCCTTTGGAGGAAACCAGCCTCCAGTTTCTGATCTTCTGAAAATGTTCATTGTTTTTAAAGCGGAAGACATGCACCCTATGAGAAGCCGAATTATACCATTTAATAAGAATAGTACCTTCTTTGGAACCAAGTTACCCTTATTGGCCCTTGTTCCTCCAGTGGAATCCTTAAGTTCATGACCTCATGAAACTGTTCATGGCTTTTTTTTTTAAAGCAAAGTAGCAGAAGCTTATTTGTCAGGCCTTAGCTAGCAAGATAGGACTACAGGCTAAGAGTCGGGACAAGAAAATAAAAAAAACAAAGAACTAAGAAATACTTGAAATGTACTGTAGCTTCGAATTGCAGCAGCAAGTCATCAGTGGAGTACCAGATGAGTGAACAACACTTGAGAATTTTAGGAAATGGACCCAAAATCCCTACTTATACTTGGCGTTCTTCTGATGACACAAGTTTTGGGTTTAAATACAAGATTGATGGGATGAGAAAGCTCATGAGATCGTTGTTCTGATTTAAACTGTTCACAAAATTTTGATGAATTTTTTTCTGGTAGGAAAACCCATATGTGATGTATAAGAAATCGGACAAGCCGCTGTACGGGAACGACCGCTTCGAGGGTTACTGCTTAGACCTACTGAAGGAGCTCTCCAACATCCTGGGATTTTCTTACGAGGTCAAACTTGTCTCGGATGGCAAATATGGTGCCCAGAACGATAAGGGGGAGTGGAATGGCATGGTTCGAGAGCTCATAGATCACGTATGTTTCACAGTGACAGATACTGTTATGGTAAATGTTCAAAAGTGGAGATGACATCATCATGCATGTCCGAGTCAAAACTACATGGGCTACGCCCCTAAAGCACCATGCTGCCTTACTGATCAGTGAAAGAGATAGTCTTCAATCTGTGGTAACCTATAGTGTGGTAATAAATTGTCTATTGGTGGATCTGGATGGCTCATGATAAGCATGGTGCTAAACATTCATTCATTCAATTGCAGAACCGCTTAATTCTACTAGGGTCATAGGAAGGCTGGAGCCCATCTCAGCCGAAGCCTGAACAGCTCGCCAAACAATCACAGGGCCAACACACTCAAACATTGACACTCACAGCCAGGGGCAATTTGGAACAGCCAATTAGCCTAATGTGCATGCATTTGGACTGTGGGAGGAAACCGGAGTACCCGGAGGAAACCCACACAAACATGGAGAGAACATGCAAACTCCACACAGAAACGTCCTCACCGAGCCTTGGACTCGAATTCAGCACCTTCGTGCTGTGAGGCGGACGTGCTAAATACGCCACTGTGCCACCATGATGCTAAACAACGCCTGGGAAATATTGCAGCATGTACCAATCATAGGCCATGCGCATGCTTTTTGAAACTTAGCCTAAGTCATGATAACCTGCTCGTGTGAATAAAATGCAAATATTAGAATACGGCTCCAGAAAGTTGACAAGATAATATTCATTTTAGATGCTAACCATTCATCTGGTTAGCTAAATATCAACCACCTGCTAATTGTACCATATGTAGAACATGCTTTGCGTACAGTTTTGTAATTGTTGTCATGATGATGTCATCTTGTTGCTCCTCTTCCCAAATGGCAGTTGAAAATCTTGGTGTTTTTGGTGGAGTTCAGGTGGCAGATTTAGCTGTGGCTCCACTCACCATTACCTACGTCAGGGAGAAGGTGATCGATTTCTCCAAACCATTCATGACCCTGGGAATCTCCATCCTGTACCACAAACCCAACGGAACAAACCCAGGCGTCTTTTCCTTCCTGAACCCACTCTCCCCTGATATCTGGATGTATGTCTTACTTGCCTGCTTAGGAGTCAGCTGCGTCCTTTTCGTCATTGCAAGGTATGAACAATAAACACAAGGAACTCTAAATTAAAATGGTTAAAATTAGAGTTGGGTTTAGGCCAGTGGAAGGTACTCTGAAAGATAGCAAAACAAAGGCATGCGTATTGTTTTTAGGTTCACACCTTATGAATGGTACAATCCTCATCCCTGCAACCCTGACTCTGATGTGGTGGAGAACAACTTTACACTAATCAACAGTGTGTGGTTTGGCGTTGGAGCGCTAATGCAGCAAGGTAAGACTTTCCTTCTTCTCAGTTCTTCATGTCCGAAGCATTCAACAATCAAATCAGGTGGCACGGTGGCGTAGTGGTTAGCACGTCCACCTCACACAAGAAGGTCCTGGGTGCGAGTCCTGGGCTCGACAAGACCGTTTTTGTGTGGAGTACTTTCTGTGCTTGCTTGGTTTCCTCAGGGTACTCCGGTTTCTTCCGACAGTTCAAATACGTGCACATTAAGCTAATTGGCTGTACCAAATTGCCCCTAGGTTTGAGTGTGAGTGTGAATGACTGTGTCTGTTGCCCTGAGATGGACTGGCAAATGTTTCAGGGTCTACCCTGCCTTTGCCCAAAGTCCGCTGAGATTGGCTCCAGCCTCCCTGATCATCAGATAATTCTACATTGTGCTACCACTAGCAAATTTCACCATGAGGAGGTTTCACCATGCTGTTCTTAGGGTCAAGAGGGTGAATACTCAGATTCAAGGCATGGTACAAATCTACAGCGTGATCGTATTTTGCCTCGCCAGGTTCAGAGCTGATGCCTAAAGCTTTGTCCACAAGGATTGTTGGAGGTATCTGGTGGTTTTTCACACTCATCATCATCTCATCGTACACTGCAAATCTTGCTGCTTTTCTCACCGTGGAGCGCATGGACTCCCCCATTGACTCGGCCGACGATCTCGCCAAACAAACCAAGATTGAGTACGGCGCAGTGAGGGACGGTTCCACCATGACCTTCTTCAAGGTAACAACACAGAGCAGGTGTCGGTCCTCCTTCTAGAGCTCCATAATTTGTCTAACACACTAACAACTTCCTTGCTTTTTCCTCCAGAAGTCCAAGATCTCAACGTATGAGAAGATGTGGGCTTTCATGAGCAGCCGTAAGAACACAGCTCTGGTGAAAAACAACCGTGAGGGAATCCAACGTGTTCTGACCACCGACTACGCACTCCTCATGGAGTCCACCAGCATTGAGTACATCAGCCAGCGCAACTGCAACCTCACGCAGATCGGAGGCCTCATTGACTCTAAGGGCTATGGAGTAGGAACTCCAATCGGTGAGAGGAGAAACTAAATTAAATTATTTTGACTAGTGTTTCTCAAAATGCACTGCTACCTTTGGAATTGAATACAGAGCCATCTGATTTGTGTTTCTTCCGCGATGGACCGGTGAGCTGTTCAGGGTGTACCCTGCCTTCACCCAGAGTCGGCTGAGATAGGCTCCCACCACCCCACGACCCTGGTTCAGCAAATAAATGAATAATTCTAGCACTATAACTATTTTAAGCAAGCTGACAAATATTTTTTCTCACAGGTTCACCATACCGTGATAAAGTCACGATTGCAATCCTGCAACTGCAGGAGGAAGGAAAGCTGCACATGATGAAGGAAAAGTGGTGGCGAGGAAATGGCTGTCCGGAGGAGGACAGTAAGGAGGCGAGCGCTCTCGGAGTCGAGAACATCGGCGGCATTTTCATCGTCCTCGCCGCTGGGCTTGTGCTGTCCGTGTTTGTGGCCATTGCTGAGTTTGTTTACAAATCACGTCGGAATTTCGATGTGGAGGAGGCGAGTGTTGGGCAGTGCGAGTGGCACAACAAGTACTGAACACAACAGACGATTGATTGTTCGAAAATTATATATGTTTTCTCAAACTTCACAATATTTCAGCAAAGTCTTACTTGCAATGGTACATTAGGAATCTTGACCAACTTTGACATGGAATTTTGATAAAGAGACTCACTCAAAGGGAATTATTCATAACGCACTCCAGTGCATTCCGGGACGTTCTTTTTTCCTGCACATGTTCAAATCTTTGTATTTACTGTATTCACTGCAAGAAGGTCCTGTGTGTTGGGCTCAGCGAGGGCGTTTCTGTGTGGAGTTTACATGTTCTCTCCATGCTTGCGTTGGTTTCCTCTGGGTACTCCAGTTTCCTCCCACAGTCCAAAGACATGCATATTCAGCTAATTGGCTGTTCCAAATTGTCCCTAGGTGTGAGTGTGAATGGTTTTGTGTGTGTGTGTGTGTGTGTGTGTGTGTGTGTGTGTAGGCCCCACGATGGACTGGTGAATTGTTCAGGGTGTACCCCACCTTCACCCAGATTCGGTTGAGACAGGCTCCAGCCCCCCTGCTACCCTACAGGATTAACTGGTTCGGCAAATGGATGTATGTATGGATGGATGTATATGAAGACTATATAGCGTCTGAAATAATAACTCTTACTTTATGTGGTCCAACAGGGAGCCATTTGGGATTCAGTATCAAGTCCTACATTACAAATAATGGCGGTTGTGCCTAGAGTGGTGCATTATGGGTCGTATTTATGAGTATAGTAGGGATTTTGTGATTATTTCCTTGAACAGAGAATCCAGAGCTGCTGGTTTTCTCTCCAGCGTGGCGCAAAACAGAGGCGAAATTTTAAAAACTAAACAAACAGACAAACAAACAAAAAAAAAACCCCCAGAGAGAATAGAAGAAATTTATTTTTAGGAAGGAAACATTTCCAACTGCTGTTCATGTCATGTCATGTGACTTAAATGCGGAAAACCTGTTTTCATTAAATTGTTACGAATATAACTTTATTGAATTATCTGAAAAACAAATTCATGTGATTGTAAAAACTTTTTAGTGTTATTTAAATTTTATTTATTAATTTTTTTTATTCATGTTTTCTTAAGAGTACGACATCATAAGGTATGAAATAATTCTATAAGCCACGAAGAAGAGCATCTGCCCTGTGGTCTGGGGCTATTCTTTTTCTTTTATTATTATATTATTATTATTATTATTATTATTATTTTACAAATGTATTTGTGTCACTGTTTTTTACTCTTGAGTCTGCGAACTGTTTTTTCAAAATATGTCATTCAGGCGGGTCCATAAGTATCTGGACTGTGACCATTCCTGTACTTCCATCAGGATGAATTTATATTTAAATAATTTAAATAATAAAAGTGAAATTAAAGTGGAAACTTTCAGCATCAATTCAAGACATTTAACAGAAACATCACATTTAACCTTCTAGAAATTACAGCCATGTATTACACAATTCCTCCATACTGTACTTATGGACCCGAATGTAAATCTATTGTACATATACAAAACTTTAAATAGTAATTATTACCTATTTTAATTTAATTACTGATTTATAATCTGTACTTACATTACATGATTTAACTATGAAAGCATCTCGTACTCTCTTTCTTCCCCTTTCACATCTTTTATTCTTATCTGAGTTTATATTTTCTGACATTAATGGAAAACTTGGGTAATTTTTTTTTTATTTGCTAATTTTGTCTTTTCAGGAAAGAGACAGACAGAAAGAAAGAAAAAGATGCACAAGTGCAGGGCTTAGGAATTTAGAGAGAGAGAGAAATAAAGAAGACAAGAAAGAGAAATAGAGAGAGAGAGAGAGAGAGAGAAAGGGGAAGACAGACAGAGACAGAGGAGGAGGGAGAATGACAAAGAGACAGAAATGGAGAGAAAGAGAGACAAAGGGAGAGAGAGAGAAAAATAAATGGGAAGAGCAAAGGAGAGAGGTGGATAAAGAGAAAGATGGAGTGATACACAAAGGGAGAGAGACAAATGGTGAGAAAGACAGAGGTAGGGAGAAAGTAAAAAAGGAGAAAGTAAAAAAGAGAGACAGAGTGAGAGAAAGATAAAAAAGATAAAGAAGAGGAGGATAGAGAAAGGAGAGAGAGAGAGAGAGAGAGAGAGAGAGAGAGAGAGTGAGAGCGCATCTGGCTGTGCAGGGAGACCTTATCCAGTTGGGTTGTGGATGAATCCAGGACTGAACTCTTGTTCTTTAATCTCCTGAAGCTTTAATCAAGTCTCTCATCACAAACTGGGATTAGAATCAGAAACCACGAGGGATTAAAGAAAGTGACCTGGAATCATCCTCCTCCTCCAATGAGCTGCGCAGAGATGAGTAATCACAATGTACTGAGGTTAGTTTTGTGTGTGTGTGTGTGAGAGAGAGAGGTTGGGAGCGTATTAAAAATGAAACACATTGTGTACGGCGTGTCTTAACCCTCCACCTTTAGCTTGCGGTTCATTATTTTTGGAACGATACACTCCAGAGCCGATGTCTGACATTGGAACTGATGTTTACACCACAGCGCTTTCGCATTCTCAACTCTGATTGGTCAGAAAATGTTTTACTCACTTTATACAACAGCAGCTCTGATAGTACTTTTTCCACTACTAATTCCAGGCAAAGTTTTCCCTTTTAGGTCATATGGCTCCGCCCACAGAATGGTGTGATATCTTTGTGTAATCTGTGATGGCTTCTTCTGTGAACTAGTCCTGGCTAATCTTCAGAAAAGAGATAGCCTGCATCTCCTTGCATGGGTTTCCTCTGGGTATTCGGGTTTCCTCCCACAGTCCAAAGACATGCACAAGTGGCTGTTTCAAATTGTACCTAGGTGTGAGTGTGAATGGTTGTGTGAGTGTGTTGGCACTGCGATAGACTGGCAAGCTGTTCAGGGTGTACCCCACCTTCACCCAGAGTCAGCTGCGATAGGCTTCAGCCTCCCCGCTACACTAGTGGGATAAAGTGGTTCAGCAAATGAATGAATGTTACAAAATATACCCCTTTTCCACCAAGGCAGACTGAGTATTATGGCACTAATAGATATGGCGTAAATAAAAAAAAAAAACAGACACTTTATACACAAGTGTTTATTCCATATGACATGGAAATGGTTTCTTGATAAAAACAGACACTTCCACATTCATCACACACACACACACACACACACACACACACACACACACACACACACACACACACACACACACACACACAC
>JBCNYH010000026.1:28657867-28668699 GCA_039654325.1 Tandanus tandanus
TTTTTCTCTTTTGTGGCTCGAGCCTATATATATATATATATATATATATATATATATATATATATATATATACACAAATATAAACCCCAGTTACTACGGGACGCTACATTAAGGGCGGAAGCGCAGCTCATCGGCGACACCTCGCATGACCGCCGAAGCCTGAGGTGATGTGATCGGGAAGCGCAGAGACGCCGCCGCCATGACCGAGGAGGCGGGTTTTGATGGATGGGCTCCCGGCTGCTCGGACAGGTACGAGGAGTACGAGTGCAAAATCTGCTACAACTACTTCGACATGGACCGGCGCGCGCCCAAGATCCTCGAGTGCCTGCACACGTTCTGCGAGGAGTGCCTGCACGCGCTGCACCTGCGCGAGGAGCGGCCGTGGCGCGTCACGTGCCCCGTGTGCCGCCACCGCACCCCTGTGCCGGATTACCGGATACGCAACTTGCCCAACAACACCAAGGTCACGGAGGACTTCCCGCTGCGTGTGGATGTGGACGCCGATCCTGTCCCGCAGGACGCGCTGCCGCCGCACCCCCCGCCGCTGCATCCGGCGCTCGCGGCCCTGCGGCGCGACGACGCGTCCAGCGCGTCCGGCCCGAGGAGCCACGCGCACGCGACCCCGTCTACCACGGCGTCCACGGCCACCATGACGCTTTCGCAGGACTCGGTGGTGTCGCGCCGCGAGAGTTGCCACGAGGGCTGCTGCAGGCGGCTCGCGCTCACCGCCGGTGGCGCGTGCGTCGTGTTCTCGGTCGTGGCCATGCTCGCGCTGCTCTTCGCCGGCCTCGTGTTTGTGAACGGACACTCTGGACAGCGGCCGCCGACCCTCGCCGGTCCTGTGTGTCTGTCGGTCGCGAGCGTGTTCGCCGTGGTGGCCATGGTGGTCATGTGGCTCCTCTGCTGGCTCAAATACAGACCGCAGCACGAGGCGACCGGCCGCGCCTCGACCACGAGCAACAGCAGGAGCAGGAGAAACGCCTGACCGCGCGCGCGTGCGTGTATGTGTGTGTGTGTGTGCGTGCGTGTGTTACTGTCGCTCTCTGTTTATTATATTATCTTGTCCTCCATGATAAATCAGAGCGGACGGGTATTTGCTCTTATTCCTCCCTATGCACTTAAACATTACTGACAATCTCTTTATCTTCCTTCCTTACACACACACACACACACACACACACACACACACACACACACACACACACAATCTGGGATAGATGTGAGCGTGTGTCAAGTTCAAACTCCCACGAAATACATTTTTGTCCAGATTTATATATTAAAATCAAGCAACACTGAAACTTTATACGGGACCAAAGAATGAAACAATCCGGTTTAAAGTATCTCTGAAATGTGGTATAAAACGAATAGGATGATTTATCTGAAATAATAATTGTTATAATGTAACAGTAACAGGAACTACTTTGTTTTATTACTTACAGGCTTTTAGCTGAGGTACCAAGCCGTGGTTCTGTGGTTCTGAGGTTCTGTGGTTCTGAGGTTCTGTGTTTCTGTGGTTCTGAGGTTCTGTGGTTCTGAGGTTCTGTGTTTCTGTGGTTCTGAGGTTCTGTGGTTCTGAGGTTCTGTGTTTCTGAGGTTCTGAGGTTCTGAGCTACAGATCTTATGGAGTTTCAGTTTAACACTCCTCTTAGAAAAGTTTTATACTGAAATTTTGGCAAATTATTTTTTTCCCCAAAAAACAAAAAACAAAATCCCAAACAAACAAAAAAACGTGTAATATCTGTAACACTGAAAAGGAGATGATGATGATGATGATGATGATTATTATTTAAACATCCCATTTTGAAGATTATGATCATGGCTTTACCTTCTTGGCTGATTCAGATTATGATCAGGTCGAGTTAGTCAATATTCCAGTTTAAAATGAAGATTGTCTCAGTAGCTCTGTGTAAAATGGTGTTTTATATAAGCTTGCACTAAGGTAATGCTGGTTTGCTAGTAGTTAGCTGACTAGAAATTACACCTTTATTTTCTGTATATTAGTTCCTTTAAAAAGCTATTATTATGATTATTATTATTATGATTATTATTATTATTGTCCATTTTGTATCCAGACTGCCTTTCATATTATTTGTTGTGGTTCTATTGGGGATTATTATTTATGCATTAAGGTTACATACTGACCCTCACACTTGTACACTCTTCGTCTCGGTTATTTAGATGCTTTAATATCAGATGTTTCGATATTTAAATGCTATATTACTAAATGTAATGTAAACCCAGACGGTCGGGCTTTGTTCTGGTTCTAATCTTACCAGGGACCTCTATTTAACCCTTTAACTTCCAACGGCCCTCTCAGTACAGATTTATCTGGTTTATTGAAAAGTGTGCAATAATATTCATCTCAATTCAGAGAGATGACAAAAAAGTGCATTTTGTCCAAGCTGATGTGTGTGATGTACTAATAATAGTGGCTCTGATAATCAGTATCTGTGAGAGACGAGCGCTCTGGGTTGTTTGTAACTCAGAATTTCAACCAGAGAAAGAAAGAATTCAAGTGCTCTCTTTGTTGAATCCTGTAAGTGAGGAAACCCAGTAAGGGTCCAAAGTAATGTGAAATCAACAGTGTACAGCGTATACAAATATAAATTCACTTCAGCTCATCACATAATTCCAAATTCCCACTTCCCAGATACATTTCTGAATGCTGACCTAAGGATAACAGAACGAACACTGTAAATGAAGTGATGCTGCCAGGTGTTCGTGTTTATAATCTTTGTCATGGCTTCATATCTGACTGGTTGCTCATCTGCATGACCATCATGACCTGAATAAAACATGATTTCAATCACACCTTACAGGATCACAGTCAAGATACACTCCCTCTGAAGGTTTATTTTTAGTGACTGAAATTAGGATTATGTTCAGGGGCACTATAATTCTTTAAATTCTGCATTGACAATGCAAACGTGACGGTTTTGGGGCCAAATATTCCTAAAAAAAAAAAGGTAAGAAAAAAAACAAAAAACACTGTGGCTAATAATAGCTGAAACACAATCAAACACACACACACACACACACACACACACACACACACACACACACACATTACATAATGCAACCCAGAGAATCCATTACGAATGGAATTAAGACCGTACTCTATATTAATGCATTGTGAAGGTTATTAAATAATACACTCTTTAGTGCACTATACATTCCATTTGGGATTCAGCTGGTGAACACTTTCAGTAACTGCCTTCCTCTTAAACCATGTACAGTATTTCTCTCTCACTCTCACATGCACACACACACACACTGAACACAGGTTACACATATATCCTAGTATGTACTCTGCCTTACTGTGTGTTCTGTAGAGATTTGATTGTGTGTGGGTGTGTGGTGGGTGTGTCCTAATCATGACTGTATTTACATATGGAAATACTGTAACTTCCCCTGTTTATATGCCTGAATGTCACAATGATTAAAAGACTGAATATATATCCCCATGTTTTTGTTGTTTTCTAAAGACATGATGGTGTTGGGAGTGGAGGTGCCAGTACTTTGTGCAGACATCACAGTAAGTGACTAAAGAGAAAAGTCATATAGAGAAAATGACTCCACCTGATACCCTGGCTCTCACCATGCTTTGGCTTTATTAATCATCATCATCATTATTATTATTGTTATTATTATTATTATTGTCATTATTATAATTATTATAATAATTATTATTATTAAAGATAGAGTGTGTAACATTTTGGAAAATCTATTAGCAGAAATTTAGTACATTATCAATGAGTGAGTTTTCATTCAGCTACAATCATTAAAAAAGTTTTTTGGAAATTAAATAAGCCTTTCCCTATGGGAGGAAAATTAGGATACCTATGGGAGCAGGTCCCTTCTCATGGAGGCCACCATCTTGCACTGCAATGTTTCTACAATAGCCCAGGACCACAGGCTTGTTGGATGTTGCTACATCTTACACACTGTACATTTAACATAAACCTCTACATTGTTTTTCATGCAATTAAATCTTAAATATGCTTAATAAAAATGCTGAATAAAGTTTTGCGCATTGAAATAAATAAAAAAAAGTAACAGATGGATGTTCTCCCGATGCTTCTGTGGGTTTCCTCTGGGTACTCCGGTTTCCTTCCCCCTGGTTAAAAGGTTAATTGGCTGTTCCAAGTTGCCCCTAGGTGTGACTGTGAATGGTTGTATGTGTGTTGCCCTGCGATGGCCTGGCGAGCTGTACAGGGTGTACCCCGCCCTCGCCCAGAGTCGGCTGAGATGGGCGCCAGCCTCCTTGCGGCCCTAATTAGGATTAAGCTGCTTAGAAAATGAATGAATGATTGAAGATATCAGCTGGTCGGTTATCTTTGCTCTTGCTCGCCCTCGAGTGGTGAGGTCAGGTTACTGACAGACTGAGATGAGGAGATGAGATGACGTTTGTAGAAGATGAAGATGAGAAAGATTGTTCTCAACATGGCTGAACACTAGTTAATAGAGCATGCTACACATTTCATCTTTCCAATATGACGACCCTCTCCATACTGAAAAACATGAACAAACACGTGCGAAAAGTGAAGAAAGAAGTGAGGATTCAGCTGAAGCTGCGTTTTGTCCTGAAATTATCAAGAGTCCTGCACAGCTACAAAACTTTGTGATCCAACCGACACAAACTTCGGTACTGCAGTAAGTCCTAAAGAATCAAATTTAACATACAGCGTATGCTAATTCAAGCCCCAGCTAACATCACCTCATCCTGTACTTAGGATGTAATTAGTTTTTATTCCTGCTTTCTTTATGTAATATTAATATTAATATTAATCAGGGTGGCACGGTGGTGTAGTGGTTAGCACACCTGCCTCACGTAAGAAGGTCCTGGGTTCGAGTCCCGGGGTCGGTGAGGATTTTTCTATGGGACGTTTGCATGTTCTCCCTGTTTGTGTGGGTTTCCTCTAGGTACTCTGGTTTCCTCCCACAGTCCAAAGACATACACATCAGGCTAATTGGCTGTTCCAAATTGCCCCTAGGTGTACCCTGCCTTTGCCCAGTGTCCTAATAGGGTTAAGCAGTTCAGCAGAATGAGTGAGTGATGAGGGGGCAGTGGTGGCCTGGTGGTCAGGTGCTGGATCACTGATCGGAAGGTCGGAGTTTCAAGCCCCACATCACCGGGTTGCCACTGCTGCCCCCCCAGTGCAGCTAACGGGGTTATCAAAGGCCGGCCGTGTCTCTCACTGTCTGTGGTGAGAGGCATGTAAAAGAACCATCGATGATTTTCGTAAAAAGTAGGCTGTATTGCTGTCAGTGTGTTTCTGCCCTGCGATGGCCTGGTGAGCTGTCCGGGGTGTACTCTGCCCTCGCCCGGGGTCGGCTCCCCGCGACTCTATTTGGGATTAAGTGGTTCGGAAAATGAGTGAGTGATGAGTGAGCTGAGTTCTTGAGAACGATTGTCATGTGGCTTTTAATCAGAAATAGCCTCATTTGCATATTGTGACTGTTTTGTTAGAACAGAAAGATGTAGTAACTATCTATGAGAATCCCAGAGCAAGATTGTCTTGATGTCCTTCCAGTGTGTTCCATGACTTATACACTCTGTGATGATGTCACAGGTGGTGTTTCCACCCTGGGACCCCCCACCCACCTGCAGAGCTTTATGCTTTTCTATTTTTTATTTATTTTTTATTCTGTATGAGGTTAGGAGTCAAAATCTCAGTGGCAGTTGAGTACAAAAATCGAGCAATTACATGGAATTGTGGGGAGAAGATGGGGTTATTAATAACACACTGGTTATGTATATGTATAAACTTTACACATTATTATTTGTCTTCACTACATTTACATTTATATTATATAATTTTATATTTATATTCAACTTTTAACTATCTGTAGTCCTTCTAATAGTTATTGTTACTGATCTCTTTTTTTCTCTTTTTGATATTGATAGTTTTTTATTTTTATTCTTCTTCAAATTTTAGGACAGTCGTAACAAGCATTTCACTACATATTGTACTGTGTATGATTTTGTATGTGGCAAATAAATTAGAAATTTGAATTTGATATACTGACCACACAGGGGGAAGTTTCTCAAAGAGATCCTCAACACTAACTCTAGGATGTCTCGTGTCAAGGGTAGAGCATTTATACCGTCAAAGATACAGAGGGACATGAAGCCCTTTACATAGAACATCACACACAGAGATGATTTTGGGATCCGGCAACCACAGCGTATGTGACTATGCCATGTTATGATCCCAACAACATACAGGATCAGACTATTAATTAATGAACTGATGCTAAAGTAAATCATTTTATTAATGTTATATAAAGTTACCACATTAAATATAATATTATCCTCCTGAAGCAATAATCACTTAATCACACCTCCAAACAAACCTCTGAAAACTTACCACCATTGAGATCAACCCTAGAAAAGAGAAAGAGCGTCGAACTATGAAGTTGCCGGGTTCCTACTTCACAGGTGTGTGTAGTGTCTGTTCACATGCTTGTTTACAGTCCAGAGTAATAAGGTTGTTATGCAAAAATATTGACTTTATATTTAATGTGTGATCTTTTTATCCAAAATCATTTCTGAGTTAAGAAATCGATTAGCATGCAGCATATACTTGCAGTTGCAGCATGTACACACAGGGCTTTTCTTTAGACTGTTATGCGTGTCCAAAATGAATAATTAAAAAAAAAACTCTAACAGGTAATTATGCTCCGATCTGACATGGAATGAACGCATCGCGGAGGAAGGCGCAGATTTTTACACGCAGCTCCGCGCTCCACTATCTCACACACATCCGCACTTCAGCTTCAAACCAATAGTGCAGGCTGAAATAGCGGCTGTCCCATAAGCCAAAGCTGAGCAGCTCATGCTGGAATACACAACTAATTCAACCGGACCCACTGGACAAAATATACAGAGAAAAATGTAAATGTAAAATAAAAATAATCAGAAAAAAGTAACATTTTTAAACGTATTAAAAGATTCTCAGTTCAAAATCATCTAATCTATATAAACTAAAATCTCGCTCAGATTTGCCATATATAGCTTTAATTTTTCAACATTTTATTGGGGTTTCAGCTTTGTCTGGTAAGTTAAGTGAGAAAGCAAACGGACTTAAATCTTGAGATAAGACCACAACTCTGAACACATCGACCTATTACTTACAACCACAATCAGTACAAATATTAAACTCCACAAACATCAACGATTACTACCACCCTTCTCAGTAGTGTTTACACATTAAAATGAAAGCACACACCCAAAACCACATGATGCATTTGTAACATCATGTTCAGTTAACTTGACTGTTCAGAATGTGATAAAAGTCATAACTAGACTAGCAAGTCCTTACTACACAAAGATCAAACTCCACAAAGATCAGAGGTTACTACCACCCTTCTCAGTAGTGTTGTGTTGCTGCAGTGTAGAATGTTAAAAGCTGGTGAAACAGTTGGTCTTCCATGGCTGCCAAGGTATGTTCAGGGCAGTGGTGGCTTAGTGGTCAAGGTGGTGGATTACTGATGGGAAGATCAGCGGTTCCACACTATCACCACTGTTGGGCCCTTGAGCAAGGCCCTTAACCCTCAATTGCTCAGTTGTATAAAATGAATATTGTAAGTCGCTCTGGATAAGAGCGTCTGCCAAATGCTGTAAATGTAAATGAAGAACTCTGGTGTTAGAGGAAGCAGCTGTGTGTCTGAGAATTCACACGCTTTTGGCCTTGAAGCTAAATTGTAGCTTGTGAAATGAGGCGAGGTACAACCTGGACAGCTCGCCAGATCATAGCAGGGCCCAAATGTTTTATCCATTTTTTTAAATATTAGTGAGTAAATATACTGCTCAAATACAATCAAAACTTCCTTACACAAGAGGGGTATAATCTGACCTGCAGGGGGTATAGTCTGACCTGCAGGGGGTATAGTCTGACCTGCAGGGGGTATAGTCTGACCTGCAGGGGTATAGTCTGACCTAGGCTATTTTACACCCCAGGTTTGGCCTAGGACAGTTATCCCCCTGGGGTATACTCTGGCCTAGGCCATACTATACCTGGGTTTAATCTGGGCAGCGGTTAATTTGGCCTGTTACACCGGACTCGGACGTTTCTGTGTGGAGGTTGAATGTTCTCCTTGTGCTTGTATGGGTTTTCCTCTGGGAACGTCAGTTTCCTCCTACAGTCCAAAGATATGCACATTAGGCTAATCAACTCTTCCATATTGCTCCTAGGTGTGAGTGTAAATGCTTGTGTGTCTATGTGTGTTGCCCAGCGATGGTCTGGCAAGCAGCTCAGGGTGTACCCCCATTGCCCAGAGTGCTATTTTTCTGTAGCTCAGTGGTTAGAGTAACATTCTATCATGGCGTAGGTTTTTCAGTTCCTGTTTGTCCTTGGGCTTTTTCTTCTGCTTCTTCTAGTCACTGATGCAGAACAAATATAAAATATTCTGAGCTCATTATTACTCCTCTGTAGTTTAGTGGTTTTAGTAACACTCCCTCATGTTGAACATTGTAGGTTCAAATCTGCTTTTATTCATTTCTGTACCAACATCAACCAGAAGGTTGCTTTAAACATGTTCCTGTGGGAAGGTTTATTCTTGAGATTTTTATTTGTTCTTAAAATTGATTAACAACAAATATCCAAACTTTAAAAAGTGTTGTCATTCTTTCACAGTGTAGTGGTTAGAGTACCAGGCCATCCTGTTGAACATTTGAGGTTCAAATCTGCTTATACTGTTTCCTATTGAAGGAGAAGACAGCTCTTGTTGAAAGTTAATCTAAAAAACCCTCTATCTTAAAATCTGTCCGTGCGCAAAATCTTAGATCGATAGCTGCAATTTTAAAGATTTTATGGGTGGATATTTAAAAATAGCTGTTCTATAGAATGTCGTAACCCCTCAGCCAGGACGCCTCAAGCGCACGGAGGACAAAAGCCATCCCCCATACCAACAGTTTCGGACAATCAACATTTTATTAGCCACTCTACGCACAGGTTTAGGTCATAGGGAGTGCCTATGCAAAAGTTCATAAAGCTATCATGCATATGAGCCGAGCAATGGCCCGGACAAACTTTTTATGTTCAAGGTCACTGTGCCAAGGTCAAAGGTCACATATGCAAATTAGATACCCCACGCACAGGTTTAGGTCATAGGGAGTGCCTATGCATGAGCCGAGCAATGGCCGGGTGACAAAGTTATTGTCACGCTGCCCACCCGCCCGCCTGCCCGCCTGCCCGCCAAGCCAACAACAACATCCCTCCAGCCATAATCGGCTGAGGGGTACAAACTGAGTCTCAGAATGATGACATCATCAAGGCCCAAGTTAATATGAGGAGTTTGGCTTCAAACATCATTTCTTTCAGTATTTCCGGAGTTTGTGCTTAAATATATGAATCCTGGTGTTGATGTAGTTCCTCACTGCACAGATAATGATTCTAATCTAAAGCTTTTCACACCTCCAACACAAATCTCTCAATAAACGGCATGAATGCATCAAAATCCTATACTTATTCGAGTTAACGTGGGCCTTGATGACATCATCATTCTGAGACTCAGTTTTCGAAGAACTGCCCATAAAATCGTTAAAACCGAAGCTATCGGCCTCAGATTTTACACACAAAGAAATTAACCTTGATATTCGAATGAGATGAACTTTAAACAAGTGCTGTCTTCTCCTTTAAGATTCTCAAACAATAAAAAGGGAAAAAGTTTCTGCATATCACAGAAGAAAAACTTTTTTCTTACTAGAGCATTCTGGTAGTTCAGTGGTTTGAGTAATGTGCTGTGGTGTTGAATGTTTTAGGTTCAAATCTAAATTCATTTGTATGAAGGTTTATTCCTGGGCTTTTTCTTCTTGTGGCTGATGCAGGACAATGAGTGGGGGTCAGTGGGCAGGGGGGTGCAGGAGGTCAGTGGGCAGGGGGGTGCAGGAGGTCAGTGGGCAGGACTGTGAAAGTCCTGCCTGCGCACTGCCTCCTCCCCCTGAGCACCTCCTTCCTCCTCCTCCATTACTTCCATTCCACCTCGAAGCAGTGCGTAATGCCCCAGGGTAGTGGTGTCATTCTCAGTGACATCATTACAGAGTGGATAGGTCATGTGACACACTACTACTACTGACTAAGAGACAGAGGGATGTAAATGTGTAAATCCACTTTATTTTGAAAATATGATTTATCAGCGGTGATAAATCACTAATCCATCACTCTGTAATCACATTCCTGAACTGTTTCGGTTCATCTCACATCCATTCCTTTCCATTTCAGTATAAATACATGAGGGCGGCACGGTGGCGTAGTGGTTAGCACGTCCGCCTCACTCACAGCCAGAGGCGGCGCTACCATTAGGCAGAAGTATACAATAGCAAACTATTACATTCATTTGAGGAATGGAGAAAAGGTGAACAGATTGTTAGAATTAATAAAAGTGTATTCTTTTAAGTATAGTTTTAAGTATTTCTGTGTGTGTGTGTGTCTGTACAAAGATTATTATAGTTGAACACAGACTTTCTGTCCTTGACATTCCATGGATAAAACAGAAAACTCCCAAATTCTTTCGCATGAATAGGAGTTATGATAAAGATGTTGTTTCCTGTGTATTCGCTCTCACACACACACACACACACACACACACACACACACACACACACACACACACACACACACGCAACCGAAGAAGATAAAATGAGAGGGAGAAGAGAAGAGGGGTGTCACTCTTGTCTGGTTTCTAGGAGACAGTGGTTTGGGATCTCAGTGGGGATGGTTATAATGCAGAATGGGAAAACATTGCAGCCCCCCTTAAGCACCATGAACGTTCTCCTGAGCATTTATCCAACATGGAGAGCTGGCACACTTTATTAGACAGACTAAAAA
>JBCNYH010000026.1:28691592-28721839 GCA_039654325.1 Tandanus tandanus
ATTTTGTTGTCAGCACATTCAACTATGTAAAGAACAAAGTATTTAATAAGAATATTTCATTCATTCAGATCTAGGATCTGTTATTTTAGTGTTCCCTTAATTTTTTTTATATATACATATATATACACACACAGATCAGCCATAACATTAACACCACCTAACTGATCTGCAGCCCCATACATACAGCTGTAATACACTGTGTTCCGACTCCTTTCTAATAAATCCAGCATTAACAGGTTCAGAACTTTCTGCTACAGTACCTCTTCTGTGGTATCAGCCCAGACATACTACTTGGTACTTGGCAGATACTTACCCTAACCAGGAACACCCCATAAGACCTACCATATTGGAGATGAACAGATGCAGTCGTTAAGCATCACAATGACGTTAAAGCTATTCAGATTTCTAGGCTTGCTCATTTTTCTTGCTTCCAACACATCAACTTGGAGAACTGACAGCTCACTCTCTGCACGTGCTACTGTAATGAGATAACTGAAGGGCTGAGAGCCACAGTGGTCTAACCCCCAAAATGATGTGGATAAGGTCTGCTGGTAAATGACAAAAAAAGGAGTTACCTTCATCTTCCCTATGACCTTGAATCATATTGTGAGCATTATCTCTCTTTATATTGCAAAAACTTTAATTTTTCACAAAAAAAAAAAAACCCAGCTTTCTGTTGGTTAGACCACTCTGGTTCTCAGCCCTTCAATTAATGACTGTAGATGTTGCGGAATAGTATTATAGCACAGAGTATACACTACATGGGACCATAAGCAAAAAAGCACCCTAAAATGAGATTTTTATGGTTTATTTCTTACATTTTTATAACATGACAGGTGCAGGTGGGCTCCTGGCACACACGTGAGCATGTGCAAAGCTGTGTAACAGATTAAGAATACTCACTGCCAATGAAAACGCAACACGATTTTATTTGTAATATTTTTGGGACCATCCTATCTGAGCAGGAGTTCTGGTATTTCAATGACCCTAAACACCTCAATGACTCATTTCCAGTAGCAGCCCTCACCATCACACTTCACTGAGCTTGAGCTCGGGATCGCGACTCTTTTACAGCTCCAAGTTTGTTTGGGGGTCTCAATAATCAGAAATGGGTGCAATTAACAAGCGGTCATCTTGCCTACATAAAGCTCAGCAAAAATGCATAACATTCTGCAGTGGAATCTTGACCGTGCCTCGACTGTCACATGATGATCAATGATGGAATATCTACACCAGCAGGCATTTAATGTCCTTCCCTGGCCGTGTATTCGCCTGGTTCGTCTCCCATCAAACACTTGTGGGATCAGCTTGGACGCTGAGTATCAGCGCCACAGAACAGGCAGGAAGTGATCGGGGCACTGCAGGAGGAGGGAGAAACATCCCACAGGACAACATACGGAGGCTCGTCAGATCCGTGCGCAGAAGAATTACTGCCCGCATTAACTCAAATGGAGGTCATATTCCAGACTGAACTTTGTTTTTGGGATGGACATTTTGTTGTGATTTTGGAAAGGGGTGCCTCAGTTTTGTTGAAAGTTGCAATATTTTGACAGATTTTCGGTTGTTATTGATTAATACTGCTCAAATGATGTAGGAAATTGATTTTAATAATTGAATTAACCATTTCGAGACAAAATATTAAACATATATTATTTATTCTGAGTGTTGCATTTCCGTTGGCAGTGAGTATATATTCTACAGAGAAAAGAAAACTTAAGGTTTTTTTTATAGTTTATATTTCGATATTTTAACCCTGACAGAGGCAGGTCAGGTTAGAGCTGAGAGTTACTCCAAGCTTAGCGCTGTGTAGCTAATGGCATCTATTTAAGCTACCAACATAGGAAACAAAAGTAAACAGAGATGTTTTAATATATACTACACAGAAACTCCTATTTTCTAAGACATGGACTCCACAAGACCTCTGAAGGTGTTCTGTGGTATCTAGCACCAAAAACCTTATCAGCAGATCCTTGAAGTCCTGTAATGTGAGGCGGATCTATGAATTGGACTTGTTTGTCCAACAAATCCCCCTGACGTTGGATAAAACTGAGACCAGAGTATGCTGCGGGGCCAAGTGAACACCATAAATCCAGACCAGATGTACGTCTTCACTCCTCACACGCAACATTGTGTTGCCCATTATTCCCACTTCAACACATCAACTTTGAGAACTGACTGTTGCCTAATATAAACCGTATATCCCCCTACCTAACGGGTGCCAGGTAATCAATGTTATTCACGTCACCGGTTAGTGGGTTTAATGCTATGGCTAATTCGTGTAGTTTGGGAAACATTTTTATTAATTACTAATTAGTATACAGTGGTGCTTGAAAGTTTGTGAACCCTTAAGAATTTTATATATTTCTGCATATATATGACCTACAACATCATCAGATTTTCACACAAGTAAAGAGAACCCAGATAAATAAATGAGATAAAAAATTTTACTTGGTCATTTGTTTACTGAGAAAAATGATCCACTATTACATATCTGTGAGTGGCAAAAGTTTGTGAACCTTTGATTTGAGTATCTGGTGTGACCCCCTTTTGCAGCAATAACTGCCCCTAAATGTTTCCGGTAACTGTTGATCCGTCCTGCACATCTGCCTGGAAGAATTTTAGCCCATTCTTCCATACAGAACAGCTTCAACTCTGGGATGTTGGTGGGGGTTTCCTCACATGAACTGCTCACTTCCACAACATCTCAATTGGATTAAAGTCAGGACTTTGACTCAGTCATTCCAAAACATTAACTTTGTTTTTTGTTAACCATTCTTTGGTAGAACGACTTGTGTGCTTAGTGTCGTTGCCTTGCTGCATGACCCACTTTCTCTTGAGATTCAGTTCATGGACAGATGTCCTGACATTTTCCTTTAGTATTTGCTGGTATAATTCAGAAGTCATTGTTCCATCAGTGATAAGCCGTCCTGGCCCAGATGCAGCAAAACAGGCCTGCTGGAATTCAGTGTTTTCCTTTTTACAAACATAACGCTTCTCATTCAAACCAAAAAGTTCTATTTTGGTCTCATCTGTCCACAAGACATTTTTCCAAAAGCCTTCTGGTTTATCCATCTGATGTCGGCAAACTGCAGATTTTGGAAAGCAGTGGCTTTCTCCTTGCAACCCTGCTATGCACACCATTGTTGTTTAGTATTCTCCTGATGGTGGACCAATAAACATTAACTTTAGCCAATGTGAGAGAGGCCTTCAGTTGCTTTGAAGTAACCCTGGGGTCCTTTGTGACCTTACCGACTATTACACGTCTTGCTCTTGGAGTGATCTTAGTTGGATGACCACTCCTGTGGAGGGTAACAATGGGCTTAAATTTCCTTCATTTGTACACCATCTGTCTTACTGTGGAGTCCAAACTCTTTAGGTATGCTTTTGTAACCTTTTTCTGAGGTCCTCAGAAATCTTTTTTGTTCGTGCCATGATACACTTCCACAAACGTGTGTTGATGCTTTGATAGCTCTGTGTTCTTTAAATCAAACAGGGTGCCCACTCACATCCGATTGAAAACACCTGACAATCCTAGAGGTTCACAGATATGTAATACTGGACCATTCTTCTCAATAAATAAATGACCAAGTGAACTATTTTTTGTCTCATTTATGTAACTGGGTTCTCTTTATCTACTTTTAGAATCTGATGTTGTTTTAGGTCATATTTATGCAGAAATGTATAAAAATCACAAAATAAGGGTTCACAAACTCCACTGTATATAACATGTGAACGGCACATTTCGATTGGTCCACTGTCTTGGGATAAAAATAAATTTAGAAATTTTTTTTTTTTTCGAGTGAATAACGATTGACTCAAAATGACACTCATGTTATCTCACTTTAAATTTTACCTCCGCTGCTGTTTGACAGGGGGGTTGTGTGTTCACCAGCTTCTGTTTGTTTGTTTGTCTTTGTCAGATTTATGCAAAAAATACTGTACCAAAATATTTTCATCAAACTTGTTCCTGACTTGGTCCTGAAAAAAACCCAATCTTTACCATGGGGCAAAATGTGCATTCAACATCCACTAGGGGGAGACACTTCATTATAACAATGGCAGGTTATAATAATCCACTGGGGCCTGGTGGAGGTACCTTGCACTCAATTTTTTCTTTTCTTTTTGATTTTGATATACTGTATTAATCCCAAAAGGGAAATTATTGCCTCTGCATTAAACCCATCCAAAGTGAGCACACACACGTAAACAGTGAGCAACACACACACACACACACACACACACACTCGGAGCAGTGGGCTGCCACACACATTGGGGTACACGGAGAGCAGATGGGGGTTAGATGCCTTGCTCAAGGGCACTTCAGCCATGAAGGTAGAGGAAGGACCTTTCAGTACCAAAGCCGCTTCTCTAACCATTAGGCTAAGGCTGCCCCCAAATGAGTGCGCCTCTAATTTCTCTTGTCTTTCAGTATCATATACCAAAAATCCCTTAATGTCATAACATATACTAAGCTAGTTTTAGTTTACTTTTATGTTTCTGCATAGTACACTAAACAAAAATATAAAGGCACGAAGCAAAAATGCTGAGGTTAATTGATCGATAATGAAATCTGCTCATAAATCGTGTTTACTGGTGGACTGAATTTGTTCTGGGGGCAGTGGTGGCCCAGTGGTAGGGTGCTGGATTACTGATCCCAAGGTCGGGGGTTCAAGCCCCACTATCAACGAGTTCTCACTGCTGTCCCCCCAGTGCAGCTAACTGGGTTATCAAAGGCCGGCCATGTCTCTCACTGTCTGTGGTGAGAGGTATGTAAAAGAACCATTGCTGATTTTCGTAGAGTAGGCTGCATAGCCGTCAGCGTGTTTCTGCCCTGCGATGGCCTGGCGAGCTGTCCAGGGTGTACTCGGTCCTCGCCCAGAGTCGGCTGAGATGGGCACCAGCCTCCCCGTGACCCTATTCAGGATTAAACAGTTCAGAAAATGGATGAAATGAATGATTTGTTCTGCTGAATTCTGGTTACTCTGTTCGCATACCACATCCCTGTGAGATTATGCAATCACTGAGTTTTTCCACCCGTGAGTGGCATAATGCACAGAGTCAGCGTGACCAATACACAGACAATCCATGCACCAGGGCCAATAAAAGGCCACCCCGAAATGTGCACTTTTGTCACTAGTCACAATGCCACAGATGACACAAGTCATGATGGAGTGTACCACTGGCATGCTGAATGCTGGGACGTCTGTGACAGCAGTGTGAACACACTTGAATGTGCATCATTCCACCATTAGCCGGTTGAGAAGTTGATTCAGAGACTGGCAGCACTGTGAATCGTCCACATGGCGACGACCACGCCCACACAGGATGCACACATTGCGGCTCCTGCACCTCCGAGTTGTGCTGCAGGAGGAACGGGACAACATTCCACAGGACTCTATTGATCATCTGGTTAACTCTATGCGTCGGAGATGTAGCGCTTTACGTGATGCGGATGGTGGACACACTGGGTACTGAGTGCTGTGAACTTTGCCCCCTGACCCCTGGTTGGTGCAGGCCGTGATAACTCAGGAATTCTGAACAGAAAATTGTTAGTCATGTTTCTTTTGGTTCAATATTAAGACAAGAATAAAATCATTTTGTTGAAATATTTCCATACTGTCTAAAAATATATATATATTTTAATAATTTGTGTTTATATCTTTGTTCAGTGTACATATACTAAAACTCTGACAAGGGTTTAAAGAAACATCGTCGCTCAGCTCGGCACCTGCAGCTTACCTGCGTACGTCATGCTTTCGAATATGTAAAAGTAACCATAAAAATCTCATTTTACAGTCTTTCACTTATCTTCCCATGTTTTACACAAGAAAACAAATATTCGCCTCAGGCTTGGAACTATTCAGCGTCTCAGGAACTATCCAGTGACGCCCAGCTCACCTTCAGGACATAATTGTTAATTAGACTAGATGTTAAACTCCTGAGCTTTGTCTCCAACTTTGCTCCATCCTCTTCACATCCTTCCCAAGTTCTCTAGGGTCAGTAACCCAAGGGGAAGAAAAAGTCGATGTCCTTATTAAATTCAAAAGCACACCTCACCCAGAATACACCGCGTTTCGAAACAGGACAAAATAGGAACCGCAGGTGGAGCTTAATTACGACTCTGAGGCTTGCACAAAGTTTATTAGATTAACGTCAAGGGTGTGGCTGCACTAAAACCGGAGCACATCAACTGACTTCCTGTTATGAAATCTTCAAATTAATACTTTAAAAATGTTAGAGAATATTTACTAGAGACATGTTGAGGTTTCCAAAAGATAAGTAGTTTTTCTCTCTCACACGAAAGTTATAGACATCGATCAGTACAGTAATTATCAATACGGAAATAAAGTGTGTGTTGCTCAGAAGGGGAGGTTCAAGGAAAAAAAAAAAGGGGGGGGGGGGGGTTGTCACTCTTACCCACCCTCTGGTTCTTTAAGGAGGTGGTGAAGAAAATCCAGTGTGTCCAGCTGTTAAATGACTCTAACCTTTGTTTCTCGTCCCAGGTGTTGCTTGATGTTGATATTCACACGGGTGTATAACGCATTGTTAATCCATCAGGAAATCCCGCACCTGCCCATCACTGCACTGTATGCAGTGTATCATGGTGATAACCGTGTACTGACTGACTGCAACTGAAGGAACCTTAAACTCAACCTCCAACAACCTGAAACATTATCTTTAAATTTAACACAATTGTTAAAGATATATTTTTCTTTTAACATGTTGGTCTAGTTTTACTTTGATGAACAGGTTCCTACATGGCCCACACTGCCTTTCTGCCTGGTTGTAGTGCTGCAGTGGAATCCCCTCCTTGCATCATCTTCACCTACAGAGTGGTGCAGCAGCGCATTGGTCTTTTACGCTATTTCTCAAACTCATCACATTCCAAAGCTTTGCTATGCGTCACGCAAGTCATCGCTACGCAAGAGACTCTGGCACAACTCTGATGTCGCCGCACTGCATCCTGGGACATTCGCACACAAAATTTGGAACATTTGCGCTTAAGCTTGTACGAGCTAACAGCTAATCTGAGAGTTTATTCCCTTATGTACAAGATCGGTGAACCTCTTTTTAAATACTGTCTTAACAGTAATATCTATAACGGAGTCAACGGATAGTGAAAATATGAAATTCATGCTGTAGAATAAAGGAAATGCAGCGCCAACCAAAATTTGCATTGCAAAAAAAGTTACATTTCAAGGTAGAAGCTTCCTTCAGGACTACTAAACAATTCCCTCTGTATTTCACTCAGATTAAAAACCAAAAATGTTCAGATGCAACACATTATCATTTCCTTTAAATACTGTGGTGCCTGAAAGTTTGTGAAGCCTTAAGAATATTCTATATGTCTGCAGGAATATACTGAAAAACATCAGAGTTTCACACAAAGATAAAAAAAAAAAGCTGTTTTGTACGAACAACTAAAATCCCTCCAAGTCGACGTGCAGGACTGATCAACGGTCACCACAAACTTTTACAGTTATTACTGCACAAGGAAGTCTAAAATCAAATGTTCACATACTTTTGCCACTCACAGACACGTGATACTGGATCATTTTCCCCAACAAAAACATTTTCAATCAGCACTCATCTGTCAAACCACTTAACCCTTCTATTCGGATCGCACGGAGGCTGGAGCACATTCCAGCCAACACCCTGAACAGCCTGCAAGACCACTGCATAGCAACATGCAGGCACAACCATTTACATTCACACCTAGGGGCAATTTAGAAGAGCCAATAAGCCTAATGTGCATGTCTTTGGACCGTGGTCGGAAACCAGAGTAACTTGAGGAAACCTATACAAGCACAGGGAGACTGAAACACCCAAGCCCATGACTTTCTGCTGTGACGTGGACGTGCTAAACACTACACCACTGTGCTGTCCTCAATAAACAACCAACCAACGGAAATATTTCTGATTTGTGTTCGCTTTATCTATCTTTATAACTTGTGTGAAAATCTGATGTTTGAAATTATATTTATGCAGAAACATAGAAAACTTTTAAGCACAAGTTGTCAAAACTCAAGGCCCGCGGGCCAAAACCAGCCCGCAAACTCCGAGCTTTTAAAGAATATGATTATCATACATTCATTGCATCAACCATTACTGTGAAACCTAATTCATCATCATTCCACTATGTGGCAGCCACCTATTTCAAATAAACAGCTAGTCATTCATGACTCAAGATTGTTTTGTCATCAGAAAAGGAAAGTGAAAGAAAAAACAAAAAGAACAGAGAATATCTAATCATTTTGCCATGCAGATTTCATTTCATGCCTTTTTTGAAATGGATGTTCAGTGATTATTAGGCCCTTGATGGACTTGGTGACGTGGCCTTCAGTGAAAATGAGTTCGATACCCCTGCTCTAAAGGGTTCACAAACTTTCAGGCACCACTGTAAGTGTTAATTACTGATAGTTCGTTTGATTAAATTAGCTAGTCCTGCTTTTTTTCTTTTATTAGCTTAATGGATGTCGTTTTTTTTTTTTTTTTGCATAAAATTATTTTTAAAGATTTTGTTTGATCAAAAAATACCATACCCCTTATTTGTTTATGCCTCTTGTATTTCTAAAGGCGTACTGTAACTGCATTACATTAGTTAGCAGATCACAACTTATCCAGCTGAAACCTGATCCTCTCCGTTTTAAAGTGGGGAACTTTGTTATTCCTTTAGTTAGAATGCTAGGTACTTATCCAGGTGACAAAGATTTCCAAGTTGTTCTTGCTGAAGGTATTTAAATGTAAATAAAAACTACATAGGATTTTATGACCCATCTGTACATGTTCACTAGCATGCTAATATGTTAGCTAGTCAGCAACAGGATTCGATTTATCAATTCAACCCAGAACACGCTGGAGAGACTATGTCTCTCGGCTGGTCTGGGAACGCCTCGGTGTCCTCCCGGAATAGCTGGAGGAAGTGGCTGGAGAGAGGGACGTCTGGACCTCACTGCTTATGCTGCTGCCCCTGCGACCCGACCCCGGAACAAGCGGAAGATGAAGTTTCTCTTGCTCAGGCTGATGGTGTTGTAGTCACAACGTAATCCGTCAGACCTTCCATTTGAGTTTTCATGTTGGCATGCTAGCTGGTAGCCGATAGCATGTTCCTGCAGAAACGTGTGGTTGTATGTAAACTGAAACATTTTTCAAGCTACCAGTGAATGTGTACCACAACATACTTCATGATGCCATTGTCCCAAGCAGCTGTTGCATTTACTTCTATCTCCCTGTACCAGCGTAATCATTGGGATGATTTTTGGAAGCCAGATATGAGACGATCTCCATTATGAGTGAGTGTGTGGTTGTCTTTCCGTCACCAAGTTACTGCAAACATTCGACACCATTAACCCGCCTTATGTATATCCCCAATCCATGCACGTTGGGTATTCTTTCTGTTGTGGAAAACATTTCCAATAGAGCACAAGGATGAAAAACACAGCAAAGGATTTGACTGTACCAACCGCACAACAGCCACTGCAGGTTTTTGTTAGCATGTCTTCTGATGGCATACACACCGGTCTAGGAAGACCCTCTTTTACCCATTTTAAACCAAAGTCATTTGCAAATTATAATTACAATCCAGGGGCAGTGGTGGCCCGGTGGTCGGGTGCTGGATTACTGATTCCAAGGTCGGGGGTTCGAGCCCCACTATCAGCGGGATGTCACTGCTGTCCCCCCCAGTGCAGCTAACTGGGTTATCAAAGGCCGGCCATGTCTCTCACTGTCGGTGGTGAGAGGAATGTAAAAGAACCATTGCTGATTTTTGTCAAGAGTAGGCTGCATAGCCGTCAGCCCTGCGATGGCCTGGCAAGCAGTCGAGGGTGTACTCTGCCCTTGCCCAGAGTCGGCTGAGATGGGCACCAGCCTCCCAACTGACCCTAATTAAGATTAAACGCTTCAGAAAATGAACGAATTAATAATTACCATCCTTTCTTCTTTTTTAACACCACACTGTAGTTTTATCACTTTAGCATTAATTTTATGCAACAGGTTACTGAGAAACCACAAAACCCCAAATGTTCCGTTCAGAAACTCCCTCGTGGTGGAAAACTTGGTGACTTTCAAACTCCTGAAGCCATCACAGCTGCTGCTCGAGAAAAATCATTTTAATCATAGTCTATATTAATCTGTGAACCGTAAAGCACTGAATGCCAGATGGATTGTGCACCATCTCTAAAAGGTTGCTATGGAAACTGCTTTTTGTTAATGACTTGGTCATGATCTTGAGATGTAGAAGCTCGAATTCTGCTGTGATTTGATCATAAACCATGAAAAACATCTGGCAAAAGCAGTTGAAACCAGAATCCTAAAACAGACACCAATGATGGTGAACTTACCTGCAAATGGTTCAACAAATAATTCAGTTTTGGGGGATTCTTTCCTTGGTTCTACTTTCAATACAAAACTGAGACGCTGAACTGCCATTAAATGTATTCAGAACTAAATCAGTCAAGGAACTGGGTTCCAAACACACGGTATTCCGTCAATTCCACCAACCTTCAGGGACAGAATTCAACCTTCACTCACGGAAGGATCACTTGTACCTCAAAACTCAAAGTTAAAATTCACTGAGGGAAAAATTGTCGATAGACCTGCTAGCATAAGACTTTTAAAACAGCGATTCATAATCACTTTTATGAATGAATAGATGTGACCCATCACAGCAAAGTGGGTATTAAGTCGGAAATTATTTAATACTTCACTGAACTTTAAATGCAATTTTCTCCAAAGTGAGGCTGAAAATTCCTGGCAGGTTTTGAGTAGTTTCTCCAAACAGTGTGGGAAATTATGTAGAAATGATAAGCCATTATCTCAGAAATCTATTAAACAGCTGGGAAAAAAACCTTAATCTGTATTTCAAAACTAATTATAAACTAATGTTAATGAAGTACCTATAAAACAAAACCCTTCCTGTTTAAGCACTTGGACATTTTTTTTTCAAATGCATTGAAACAAATTGCTTTCAAGCTCATCTCACTAGAGGTTGAAAAATTCAACTCAATAAAGCAGCCTTTGACTTTTCCCATCATAGAAAAAAATATTTAACAAAGTGGCTAATAGTAATGATCAACTTTGAACTGTGTAATTTTTTTACTACTGCAGTTATCAAAATGAAATTTACGCCAGATTAAAAAAAAATAATAATAATCCCAGTTTCTCATCAGTACTTTTTGAAAACCTAAATGCGGCATGCGGGGTTTTTTTTTTTTACATTTTAAATAGAGAAATGAGGTGACTGTCGAAGCCCAAAAGATTTTAAAGCTAAATGTAAGTAAAGTGACTGAAGCTATAAAATACACCCTAAATGAGCAGTCTTACATGTACCTGTACATTCAACATGTAATAAACTCTGAAAAACTGTCTATAGAACAGCAGCCTTGCAGTTCCAAAAACCAACCAATAAACCAACCTTAAAATCACCATCACAGCGTCTAACACGGAATCGTGTTCTGTGTCGTTCAACCTTGTCTGCGGTGTTTTCAGAGATTTTGAACATGGCTTTTCAAAATAAATAAACAAAAATTAGATGCGATGCCAATTTCTGGGTGAAAGCACTGATGAGAAACCGGGAAACTTTTTTTATCCAGCCTTAGCATAGATCATCTTCAACGTGTTAGCTGCCCAACTCTTGGCAAGCGTGGCTTATAACTACATAAAAACGTGTTTTAAAGCCTCATTTGTAATAATTCTATGTTAATTTGGCACAGGCCGTGACAGAACACAAACGAAAGATCTCAAGAACTCACTGATACTTCCAGGCTATTTATTGCTCACCAAGTTTCAGTCTTAAAACAGGAAACATGGCGGCCTCCAGTAAACACACTGCACCTGACCAGATCACCATAACACTTGATAAAAACCCTGGAGAAACTAAGGAACATGCCCATCCCAAACTTATGGATGTCTGTTGTTGCTAAAGTGGTGAAGCTTTAGTTTAGTTCTTAACTTGTACTTAATAACTGACCTTAATAACTTTGCCAAAACTGAAGTGATTTCAACCAGAAGACCACAAGATTCTTCAGTAGAATTCATTTCAAATGGTGGAGGCTGAATCCATACATGCAGAGTTGCTCCCAGGAAACAGAATTTATCATAGTTGATCTAAAGCACAAGCTTAAAATTTATGACATCACCAGCGAGAATGTATACTGCAGTGCAAGTCCAAGTGCCCGTCCTGTAGTACTTTCTATGAGTATATGAGTGAGTAGTAAGCTCACAACTCGTACTCCGCCGCCACCTCACCCGTACTATAACTTTGGTGTTAGTTTTAACATCGGCTTGCAGTTCTTAAGGTTCTGCTCCTCATACTGATGAAAATGATACACAAATTACAGCAGAAATGTGGACCACGTTCCTGATACTTACATTTCCGCGCCTCACTGTTGGACGCCAGCTTCGCCTTTCTATTATTTCCCCCGGGGAACTCTTCTTCGGTTATTCAGACGCTCCAGATGAAATCTGAGATCCAGTAGTGAAGTGTAGTGCAGAACATTTGCATACTACATCATCCAGGTCCCGCCCGACTACTATTAGACACCCACCAAGCATTCACACAACGTACGTACCGCTTTTTTGTGTACGTATAGCATGGAAGCATATCTACTCCGTTTAGAAACCTGCTGTCAGTCCGGAACCTGGTTTTGGATTGGTTCCTCATAGATCATGGCACGTTTATAAAGTTGTAACTTCGAGAAAATGAACAAGGTTAGGGCACTTAAAAGTGATGTCATGACAGTTTTAGCTAATGCTAACTAATTCGTAAAACTAACTTCCAAAGGTTTTGGGGGCGGGATTAATAAGTGGGGAAAATTATTCAAATCTTTCATCTCTGCCCCTTTAACCATTAGAGAATTTTTATTTATTTACTATTAGTTTTTAACCAAAAAAAACCCTGAATATTAACTTATCAATTAGCTAGTTACTACCATGTAATTAAAAAAATTGCTAGTTACATTAGCTTTAGTAAATTAGTTATTTTTAGCAGACACATTTCTTATTAGAAATTTAACACATTAACCAGTATACTTTAATAATTTATTGAATTTTCATGTAAACATTGACTTTTCTTAAATATGTTAAAGTCTATGACTTCAGGTGATCGATTTTCCAAAAAAAATCCATTAAATCCACAATGGAAGCAACTGGTGACTTCACCGTCATGTTTGCTGACATCATACATTAAAAACTTGTAGGAAATTTCCCCCAAAATTTTTGTTTTAGATCAAAAGTTGACTGGTGTGCTTGGCCTTAAACAGGCCACAAAAAACCCCCACAAACAAACAAACAAAAACCCCATCAGTATCTCATGAATAGGCTGGTCATGACCTCTGGTACTTTCAGCCAAGGGTTAAGAGCCCTCATCAACACAAGAGATTTCATCTGCAGACGTTCTGATTCTTTCCGGTAAAACAAAAACCACCCACCTGTTTGGAAGCTCCAGTGATTTTCTCGGAAACCGTTGGTGAGCTCATGTTGTCACGGTTTCTCTTCAAGTGATGCACCGTACCGTCATGGGATCACTTCATTACAAAATGCCATGTGGGACGTTGATTCGCCATCGCTATACAGCTCAGACATTTTTTTAGCTCAGAGCTAGAACGCTAACTGTTGAAATGCTGGGACAGAAAGAGTCCTCAGGCAATACCCTGAAAGTCAAATCCCTGCTTTACCGGCTCTAAGCCTTGATTATTTATTCTTGCACAGTTCAGATTAACTTGATGTTTTAACAGCTCGAACAATGGATCGGATTAGGCTTCAACAACTCTACCTTTAGACTCTATTCTGCTTCAGTAGCTTTCGGGTTTATGGATTAGTCTATCAAGGTGCGCAGCGAGTGGCAAGCATATCAACAACCACATTTCTTTTTCTTAGCCAGGCTAGGTACCAGACAAGGTCTCATTTTTTCTTCAAATGGCGGTCATAAATTATGTTTGACCCCCTCCCCCCCAGCTGCTGACATAAGCATTTCTTGATTCCAGACTGGTAAAGTGTTGGTGCCACTCTCAAGCTGGTATCTCCTGTTCTTTGGTTGTCAGAACACTAAGAACTGGTTTAAGTGCAGACACCAGTTCCGAACCAGCTTTGATGGAGATGGAAGTATTAGAAAGAATACAAATGTAGAGTGAACGAACTCTCACAGCAACACATCCTACCAATGTCAGGTTTGTTCCTCTGCAGAGAATAACATCTACCCACCCGCGCTCCCTTACCAGCAATAAACAGATTAGCGTCAGTTGATAAATTGGGTTAGTAAACACAATAAGTGACTCTGTAGTAGTCCGTGAGGGTTGGATTTCTCTGCCCTGGTAGATGTGTGTAAAGGAGAAATATTAATTTTTGACTCATGACAGGAGGAATAAAACAGAAGGCAATCACTGAGGGGGAAATAAACAGTCATGATGCTAGCCGCTCTTTTTTATTAGGTTCCAGGACTGACATTAAACTGGTTGAGGCATTTGACGATCACCATGCATTGTACAAAAAGTGTTAAAACGAACTGCGTAATGGGAATGACATCGTGTTGTAAAATAGACTAGACAAACACTTAACCCCCAGATGGAACAACAAATGGAAAAAAGGCAGGAAAAGTTTGATCGGCTCCATTAAGACCTTTTACCTGTGACGCGACTGCAGCTCCACCCTCGAGTTCTTGCTCAGGTCCCTGTCTGCTGTCTCCGACGGGTTTAACAAGCTCGGCAAGCATCAAGGCCCACTCTACATTAATAATGACCAATAACTCCAATAAATAAAATGCCAAATTTCAAAAATGTATAAAATAAATAAATAAACTTCTGAATTAAAAGGGACCCTTGAGATTATAGCATGTAGGATGTAGAATCCCAAATGACTCAAGGACACAGCATACCCTACATAGTGTATAAGAGCCGGTATTACTGACTATACATATCTACACTATATACCATACAGTGCTTTGAAAAAGTCTTCGCACCCTTTCTGATCTCCTTGATTGTTGTTCATCCGAACACTTCACTGATTCTGATCTCCAAACAAATCTGAGCTTCAGATTGAACTGATTACAAAGACTGAACTTTCTCCTCCGTACCTTTTGATAGAGATGTGAATTCATCCTTGCCTCAACTGTGGCAAGCCGCCCAGGGCCTGAAGCAGGAAAGCATCCCCACACCGGCACACTACCCCCACCACGTTTGACTGTGGCCATGATGTTCATGTTATGGAAAGGTCAACGAGTACGTCATGGTTGCCATCATCAGATGTAATGGCAACCATGTGTTCCAAAAAGTTCCACAGAACATTACTGCAGAAGGTTTGATGGTAATCAAGGTGTATTTTTTAGCAGTGGTTTTTACCTTGTCACTTGTTTTTGTCATTTAACAAATAATAAAACCCAAATGGGCGAAATCAGACAGGGGGCAAATACTTTTTCTCAGTACTGTTTTGCTATATAACATCCAAGCTCTATTCCACACATAGCTCTGGGTTCACGGAAGCCTTCCCCAAGGACAAAGGGTACAGAGGTGCGCTTCTGTAAGATCCTTCATCGCTTCATCTCCAAACATCTAGTGCCCTATGTAGGGGGTAGGAGACATTGGGGTAGGCTTTATCTTTCTGACATACATGTGTGTGTTGTACCTGGTTTGAGTGTTTCCTGGTCAAACACTGCACCCTCCCTCAAAGCCACTAACTCCGCCTCCTTCAGCCTCTCCCAGGGGATGTAGGTCACGCCCAACTCTGCGTTCCAGCACTTCTTAAAGCGACCTCCGACACCTTTATTCATTGCCCATGCAATCTGAGCGCACACACACACACACACACACACACACACACGTCAGTTAGGGGTATACAAACTCAAACAGTAAGCTGAAAATCATTATCCCAAGAGTGAAGCATGGAGGTGGCAGCATTATGTTGGTTCGGGGGAGGAGGGGCGGGGGTGCATTAAGGGGGGAGGAAGGAGTGGTGCACTTTAGAAGGAAGACAAAAATACACAAGTGTTCTAGCAGGAGCTCTGAAGTCACAGCAATATGAATGTAAAGGCAACAGAGTAAAAGTATCGGCACCACCGTGAGCTTCACAAAATCTGTTTCCTTTGGAATGTTTATATTTCTTTCTAGTCTCCTTCCCAAAGCAAGCAAGCAAATTCTCTCTCCCTCACATGATTTACGACACTCTTGATTTACAAAAGCACATTTAGCCATGAATGAAAAGCAGGTTGCTGCACCTTGAAGGATTTGTGGTTGAGCTTGGTGCTTCCTCGGCTGAGTTTATTCAGAGCCGTGTACGCGTCTTGTCTGTGAACCATGATGACGTAGGCGCAGCCTCTGGGAGGGATAATCTAAAGTATACGTACATAAAAATACTTATACTGAATAAACACATTAAAAATGCTAATGCTTATAAAAACACCACGTTAAACAAAAAAAATGAATATTATTAAACACTATTTGAATTTCTATAATATCTGAGGGCAATTTATTTGCACAAGCAAGATGATGTCACATGCTCACATTGATGGACTTGACCTGACCGAACTCCTCCATTAGACTGCTGATGTCCTGCTGCTGCGTTTTCTTATCCAGCTGACCGAGCCACAGAGTCGTACTGCATACTGCACACACACACACACACACCACATATGTATGTGCACCTCCTCTCGACACACAGCAGGTTGACTCAATTCCACCCGAATGTTTTTAAAGAAATAAATCTCTCACACTGACCACTCAGCATCTCTCTCTTGATGGGTGGGAGTCCTTTATGTCTTCTCTCCATCTCACTTCTGTCCTCTGTGCGCGATCTCTGAGGACTCCTTCGGCGCTCGCGCGAACGAGAGCGCCGGTAGCGTGAATGTCGAGAGTGAGAGCGAGAATTAGACAAAGAACGCCACCTGGGTGACCTGCGAGAGATTCCATGTCAGGGAGCAGATTAAGAGGGAAGGGGTAGGATGAAATAAAAAGCAACCATTCATAGAAGAGATTTTTGTTTATTACATTACATTTTTCTCATCACGCTAAACCTAAAAACCCGCACCTGGACCGGGACCTCCGGCTGTACCTCCTGTCTCGGTCTTCTCTCCAGGAGTGACCCAATTCAGCCTGAAGAAAGGGAAATGGGGGAGAGGGTTGTATACGGTGTATAAAAGTATTAGCAGCTTTATAAGTGTCTCCAGGAATGTGAGTGTTAATGTGGGAAGGTTGTGAAGGTGTGTACCATGTGGGGTTCTGGGACAGCGTAAGCGTCTCTGGTGTCCGGTTTGTTTACATGTTGTTCAGGCTGAGTGTTAGGAAGTGCCTACATGAACACGAACACAAATAAGAGAATCAGAGGGTAATCAGGATGGGCGGGGCGTTAAAAACGATTGTACGGTGCCTAATGAGAGTTCAAACTGATCAAACTCTCATTTCCTGTCTTCTAAGGTAAAGTGCCTTCTAACTCGCCTTTTCATTGAAAGCATCCTGCTTAAAACCCCGACAACAACATAACACATTTGTTTGAGACTATTTCTAAGACCTCTGTTAGCTATCTAGCTAACGTTACAGTTTCGTTACCATAAGGACCATCTTTAAAGGATATTCAAAACATGTGAAGATGCCTTTAATCAAAAGCTCCGCCATGTGAAACAGACGTCTATTGCGGCGGTGAGGCAACAACACAGCAAACCTGTTTCAAACGCAGCCATGACACGACAACACGAGTAACGCAATACGATCCGGCGTTTTCCAAACATCAAAGTCAATCTTAGACAAGTACCAATCTGAGGACTCTGCTACAGGACGATTAACCAGCAGACTACATTTTGGCCCATAAAATTGTTATTTTTGTACATGTTACCATCAAGCACTGATCTGTTTCCTCACATAGTTTACAGCTTAATAAACACATTTAAAAATGCAGTACCTATATAATACAGCTTTTCTTCATCATAGTAGCCACACACAAATATAAAAAATAAATAAGTATAACCTGAGTGGAAAGTTGGCCGAGAAGTTGACCCTGGACAGCTTGCTGTAGATCCGGAAGGTTTCTGATCAGGATTAGGAAAAAAACAAGTCTGGCTGTGAGATTAACAGTAAAATCTGAAACATTTCAAATGACATAAGAGTCATCTGTTAGGAAACATCTAAAAATGCAGCATGGTTTATCATGGAGTACATAAATACCAGCAGTGGAAATGAACATGCTATAAAGTCAGGCTGTCAAGCAACTTTAAAAGTTATAATATATAATTAATTACGTATTTATGCATCAGTGGTGGCTTAGGCTCTGGGTTACTCAACAGACGGTTGGGAGTTCAAGGCCCAGTACCACCAAGTTACCACTGTTGGGCCCTTGAGCAAGGTCTTTATTCCTTAACTACACAGTCGTATAAATGATAGAGATTTTTTTCCTGAGAATTTATTTTATATTACAGCATAAATATCAAAATAAGTGGGTTTCCATTTGTCCAAGACAACCAATAAGCACAGCAGATAGCCGTGAGAGAATCTAATATTCAGAAAATGTGTGTGTAATTGTATGTAAGGGTTTGGGAGAGAGAGAGAGAGAGAAAGAGAGACCCACGCTGACATGACTGTCTGTTAAATCAATGTATTATAGTAGTGCAACAGCACTTCTTACACTGTACTTTATGTAGTGCACTTCTATAGGGAGCAAGGAGTCATTTAGTGTTTCATTCATTGAACCAGCATGTTCTTGACTTCCTTTATTTCTAGTCTTCATTTTACAAAGACACTAGATCATAGGCCACCAAGGGATGCAATTACAGATCACACGTCATTACAGATGTTAGCGCTGCTCACTCTCCATTCTGGCTCTAAGAAAAGTTACTGTCTGAATTATGTAACGAATTACGTGATGTTATGTATTTCATTTCAGGGTGCTTTTGTAATCTAATAGTCAGCATGTAAAGTTCAAATTAGCAAAATTGATCATTCAAATGCAATTAATTAAAAAATAAGCAAACAAAAAATTAACTCAGTCAAGACTGGAAAAGGGGAGGAGTTAAAACCATACTCATTGGATGGAATTACAAAATAGGGGGTTCCGAAAAGTAATAAAACACTTATTATACTAAAATAATGAATCACATATGGCAGAGTTCCTGTTACCACCCAAACATTGATCTTTTTTTTTTTTTTTTTTTTTTTTTTTAAACAACATGCTCTGAAGGAAGTGTTTATTTACATTAAAATTGACTTTTTACTTATTTAAAGAGCTCATAACACCATTTTTCATGTTCATTTCTTTAAAATCGGCATATTTTATCAAATCGAAGCAAATATAACGTTACACAGCAGAGCGCACTTGCATGGAAACATTGAATTACACACCATTAAAAAATCGAATACTCCTGCACTGAAAGTGCACCGAAGGAGGAGGCGGAAATGACGTAATCGGCAGAAGTCCAGTCTCGTGAAGCCGCACTTGCAGTTTGATTGTTCGCTGTGGCAGTGTTTTTAAGTTTTCCTCTTTATTGTCGACGACATGCCAGATCGTTGCATGGCAGGATTTTGCTCAAACACCAGATAGGGTGGTTATAGTTTATTTAGATTCCCTAAAGACCCAATTCGTCGTGAACAGTGTACGAAAAAACTTAATACGAAGCCATTTACTAGGGTGTAGCTATCGATGCTATATCTAACATTATTTTTTGTACTGTGCTGCCTGCTGAAACTATACATGGTTATACTACTTACAGCACAGACAACAAAAATATATTTCTACATCTGTCATTTATATCAGGAAACTTCAGGCACTTGGTCTGTCCTTGCTCTAAGCCTTGAAACTGTTATTAAAAAAACAAATCTAATGTTAATTTTAAATATGTGTATATATTCCTACATCATTCTTGTGTGTGTCTGTGCGATTACAGGATTTGTTTTTACATTATATAGAGTATGTAAAATTTTGAGTATGCAGCCAAATTATAAATCCTATGCATTTTTACATACAACAACTTTAGCCACTAATAGCCAGGCGTGTTTTTTCACAGCCGTTATGTCTTGTATATGACCGGCTAAGCAGCTAGCTAACCACTTCATAAAGTAGCCAGCCGATTTCATTGCAGCTGGCTGGCTCCCAGGTCTAGATAGGCTGCCAAGCAGAAATACGCTCTGCCAATGACATCACAACAAAATGGCAGATATCAGCAGGTGGCAAGAAACACCAATTATGTGTGACATGACGTTGCTGTGTTTAGATCACGTTTGGTTCGGTTAATGATATTATTTAAATCTTATTTTATGTAGACTTTTGATATTTTTTATATCGTGATATAAAATGTCATGAGCTCCTCAACATTGCAAATAACAGTGCAGTATGAAAAGTAAATAAATAATACTGTGGGTGTACGTACATGGAGGAAAAGGAACACATTTCCATCAGCTGTGGTTGCTCGATATCTGGTTCCTCATCATAGCTGAACCGCTCCTGCAGCACCTTCATCAATCAATCAATCAATCAGAAAAATACTAGTTTAATCATCAACACAAGAGTCGGACATTTCCAACTTACATTACCCAATTAACGCGTCGTCTATAATTATAAACTCTGTGTACTTTACCTGAGAGAGTGAGCTATTCTGTTGAGCAGGGGCAGTGTTAAGAGTGCTAGCAGTGTTCACTGTGCTAGCCTGTGTAGCGGCTCCCTGCTGGAGAGTCTGCAGAATCTGCTGGAGCTGAAAAGTAAACACACAGGTCAGTGTCCGTGAAACGTTAAAACAATTTTAATGACATGGTTTCCATTACACCTCATGCTATAAACAATTCTTAAAAAAAAAAAAAAAAAAAAAAAAAAAACTTTAGAGTGTACTCACATGTGAGTGATATGGCTGCGAAATAGTGCAACTTTTTTTTTGGCTGTTTTCAGTTTCGGCTGAGGATCCGCGACCCTGCACTGGCTGTGTGTCATGTATTGTATAGAACCTGCCCTTAAAATGTAAATAAAACAAATCCAAGTGCTTTCTTTCTTGATGATTTTTTATGCTTTTTTCCCCTCTGTATATTTTATGAGTAACCGACATTTGATTGTCTCGAGTCCAGTGGGTCCGGGTGAATTAGTTGTGTATTCCAGCATGAGCTGCTCAGCTCAGGTTTATGGGACAGCCGCTATTTCAGCCTGCACTGGTTTGAAGCAGACGTGAGATAGCGGAGCTGCGTTGAAAAACCTGCGCCTTCCTCTATGATGCGTTCATTCCATGTCAGATCGAAGCATAATTACCTGTTAGAGGTTTTTAATAATTAAAACTGGGGATTTATTTATTTTGGACGCGCATAACAGACTAGATCAGCTTTCCGACTCGTGCTGATGAGGGAAAATCAGAGGAGGGATTATGTGGGAAATCCAAGTTGAACTAGTTATTCCAGGAAAAGTAAATAAAAAAAACAAAAAAAAAGACACAGCAATAGATTACTGCCTAGCCTATATATATATATATATTGAGAGGCATTAAAAATGCAACATGCATAAATGTACAACATGTTGTATATAAACATTAAAATTTGAAAACAAATTTAAATACTCAAGTGTGGCATAGTTACCAGTTCCTCACGAGTAAAAGTGAATGCCCACGTTAGCGTGTGCACGTGGCACGACCACGAGTCTGATACCTTTGCCACTCCTTGATTAATCCACAAAGTGGAGCGTGAGATCAGAACATGTTTGTTTGTCGTCAAGTGGCACCTTTGGTTATAAAAAGCCTGGTAAAAAAAAGTTTGTTTGTGAAAACTGAAAATGCCACGACTGTCACAAGCAAGCAGAGACCAGGTCCTGGGCATGCTGAGTGCCGGAATGACCGCTGCAAGAGTAGCAGCACACTTTGGCGTGCATCGTTCAACTGTTGGACGACTTCAGACATGCCACAGACAGACGGGAACCACCCGAGACCGACCAAGACCTGGCCAGCCACGTGTCGCTACACGTGCACAAGACCGTCGTATCCGCATCTGAGAGACTGTTTCCGTCCAGCAACACTGACGGCGGCTGAGGTTCCTGGTACTCGCCACAACCACATCAGTCAGTACAGTGCACAGAAGGCTCAGGGAAGAAGGTATCCGGTCGTTCAGAGCACATGTTGGTATGGTCCTGATAGACCGCAGGCGCTGAACAACACTGAAATGTGTTTTTACTCACCACTGTCCGTGTCTGAAAGGTCTACTCTTGATTTGTGTATTATTTAACTGATTTGGTTAAGCATCATAATAAAATTATGGAATTATTTAAATGTTGCATTTTTAATGCCTCTTAGTATATATTTCCCACATGTCCCCTGTAATACATCCCCAAAAATCTCATCCTAGCACAAATGGAACAGATCGGAGATGCGCGTTGCTCTGTCTACTGTGAAAAGCAGCTTGAGCAGTAAGTACACTGACACCGGAACAACCATTTATATTTTTATAATACGTGTGTGAGATGGTAAAAGGCACGTTGGGTGTAGGAAATATGCAGATTTTTTTTTAAACAAAAGTGTAAATAAAGGCGCACAGGACTCCTGCTGGCCGCCTCTTTATAGAAGGGAGTCCTCCGCGTGACCTGTGCATCATTTCACAAGGTTTTCTTTGTCAAAAGGGGCGGATTCGCGTGACGTGTAAAAAAACAGTCGCTTGAACTGTTCAAAAACAAACAAAAAGGACCGAACTGCTTCCGAAGCTCTTCGCTCGTATTCGAGCCACTCTGAATTCACACCAAATTTTGAGCAGGTCCAAAACTTTTTCCAAGACTGTGAAAACAGACCATTTACCTCAAATTCGACCGACTAGCTCCGAAAATATATTCAATTACCCTCGAACTAAAATTCGCTTGTACCTTCGGCCGTGACTGCTCACATGTAAGCTAGGCTTTTAAATGAATTGAAACTTACTGGACACCCCCTGGTGGTGTGAAAAGAATACAAAGAGGTTTTCAATAATCAGTTTAGGCAAAACACAGAGCTGATCATTATGAAGTGTTCCCATGGGGATGGGAATGTTCCCGAAGGGTGCGGGATGCAGAAGAGGTCAAAAACACCCAAAACCATCTAATGAAAAAAACTCGAACTGCAGCCTGGCGGTGAGGCTTGGAGGCTTTAGTTTGTTCATTAAACTGCTTTTCCACCATCTAAGATAACGAATGTTTATGATTTAATGTTTATTTCACTTGTTTTGTTTACTTCTCAAATGTGGATGCTCTAAAAACATCTCAGCGTGCACTTAAAGGTCTGGTCATACCACAGTTACAGTAAGTGCATGCATGTTACATGTGTCTCGTGTTCCCTTTACTCACGTCAAGGCTCTGCGCGGACTGGAGGAACTGCGTCACGGCGGCGAGCGTCACGTTGTTCTGCTGATCTGCTGAGTTCTGAGGGACACTAATCATGGATGGTTCTGGTGTTGGCTCGACATACACTGCTTCAATTGGAGAACCTGAAAACACACAAATCAGCATTCTATTAATCACGCATAACGCGGTTGCACCCTATGAAATGTATTCAAGTACACAATTAGAGCACTGGTCACATGATCCTTCTCTTTTGGAGAGTGTGCAAATTCAGCTCGGGAATGTGACGACCAACATGTGCCCTTCTGCGTCTCTTTCAAATGACACCAGAAGTGAATCAGAATCACGTATAGTGAACTGAAGCAACTCATGCTGAATGTTACACCGCTGAGGACTAACTGCACCCACAAGAAACAAACCACTAGCATGAACACAGGATGCTAAAAAAGGTGCATGTGTGTCTCTGTGCACGTACCTTCCACTGCAGCACCGTTCTCCATAACAGACATCACCGTGGTCGACGCCATGTCCACCAGCGGCTGAATGACGTCCATACTGAACACAGAGTTCTTCTGCCAGAGACTCAACACACGCAGGATCTTGTCCTTTATTTACACAACACACCATCATCATCTGCACTCTAGAACACTAGAGTGAAAGCATGGTGGACGCCCCAATTACATTTTTATAGGGTGAAAGTAAATTTAGGACCTCAATGTTTCTTTTCAGTTAAAAAAGAATCCCAACTGATTAACTTAACATGATGTACTAGTCATGTTGCATAATTTCTGAAAGTCTCAGCAGTCTACTGTTAAAAACAAAAATATGGCGGCACTTTGAATACAGTACCGTTTACCCACTTTTGCATGTTACCAGTGGCCCTTTTTCTTTTGTGTATATTTTGCTTGATTCCTATGAGAACAATATTCAACTGGCTGTCAACAGATAGCAGCAGTTATTTACTGTGTCCTCCAGCCTTCCAGCAGTGACCACTGCTGGACCTCTCAGCATGCTGTGGCAGCAGCTATTTTGGCTGGAAGCATGTGCTCTGCTGTTACTCTTTTTCCCAGTTTTTAACAGAACTTGGTCCAAAGGCCTGGTAAGTAATCATTTATGTGATAATTTAACTTATTTTGCTACTTAAGTAAAGGTCTCATGTTTGTTTAATCAAATCAAAAGTACAAAAGCATTTAATTTATGTTATTTGCCAAAATGCCAGTTCTAAGATACCTGTTTAAATGTCTGTCCATTACGTTAACAACCGTTTTTGGATCATTTTTATGGCTTTTATGAAAAATTTAAAAAACGGAAGTTTAGTAAATACTTTCTCCTTGTATTAATGTCCTTATACAATCGAAAAATGTGAAAACTACAGTTATTTTGTAAATAATACACCGAAGTGCAGGCCTAAATGTATGTCTGTCCATTACGTCAACACAAATTTTTGCAAATTGCCTTCTGACTGATATTCAAGCATCTGTGTTATGTCAAAAATATACTACTCCTCACATATTTTATGAGAAATTTGGATCATACTTATGAATGTTTATTAGTTAGAAAAAGCAGAGTTGGTAACAGTATGCCTTTTTTTTGTTTAATATGCCAACAAAAATGGCTTGGAGGGCAAAATTTATTGATAAAACATTGTATTTTTAAAGAACTTTGACACAATGCATACTCTCAATCCAATTCATTAAAAAAATAGCTTTTATATGTAAAAGTTAGTTTAGTTTAACAAAAAAGACAAATATTTGATAACGCTAATAATTGGATTTATTTTTAAAGTACCAAAAATGTAAAAAAAAATAATAATAATTAAAAAAAAAAAAAAAGTTTTTGACAAATAAAGGTACTTAAGTTATATTACCGAATACGTTTGAAATTGGTATTTCATGTATATAATTGGTATTTCATGTATATAATTGGTATTTCATGTATATAATTGGTATTTCCACGTCACTGAAGCAGCTTAGTCACCATGTCTGACTCAGAAGATGCCATTCCTCTTGCACTATTGGCTAAGAAAGAGAAGCGTCGAGAACAGTGGCGAACCAGTCATTTGAATGCAGTGAATGGACCGTATCAAATATCATAAAATGCACTTGTCTTCTAGTATTAAGAAACTGTTTTATGCATATTTAGATAATTTTGATTGAATATGAACACAGTTTACAGCTCCTATTCCTGTAAACCTGGCTCGATTGAAATGTGAAACCTTCTGTATTTGTCCTGAATTTACACTTTGAACATTTGTTTTGATTTATAAAATGTATATATTTCTGAAATCTACAGAACAACAGCTTTCATTTGATATATTACACTTGTATCTACTCTAATTTTCATTTTTAAGTTCTCAGGGGCCAAATTCTGGGGCGTTCACCATGCTTTCACTCACTATTTACAGTCCCTGAGGGGAAAATAAAGATAATAATAGGGTACCTTATCATCAGGAGGACACTCGTACAGGCTCTGGAAGGTGCTGCTGATGTTCTTCAGGAATCTCGGCCCGAACACGTCTTTATCTTCTCCGAACTGGTGTCGGGACTGACGGATGATCGAATCCACCACATACAGACCAGGAACCTTCAGCTCGGGATTACACTACACACACACACTTTGTTTTAATTTAACAGATGACCATATGATCTATAACGTTTGATTAAATATTGAATGAAATCCCACACCTTCTTGATGAACTTCTCAGTGATTTGGACGACATGTTTATACAACTGATGAAAAAGGAAAAAAGAAAAACAAGAGCAGATCAGCACGGACTCATGGGAAAAACAGATGACTAATGTGGGAAAAAAAAAAAGTTGAGTAGGTAAATAAAGGTACCTTAATCGCTTTCATCCCAGCTTTGGTAACGGACATCATTTTCGCTCGAGAGATCGGCGGCTTCGTGTCCAGCAGGGACGCCATCTGAGAGGGAGAGAAACGGCATGACCTGACTTCACACTTTACATCGAGGACAAGGTTGTCATCCTGCTGATATGCAAATACACGGAGGAGGTCAGTGAGCTCAGAGATACGATTCACACCTCACTCTGATGGTGTCTGAGTGCAAAGAGTCAGACTGCCTCGGTGTGCACAAGGGGTAAAAGCTACACCGCTTCAAAATTCATTATTATTATTAATATTAACAATGAAAATAATAATAATAATAATAATAATAAAGCTGAAAGTGAACCGTATTATCTCAACCTTAAACACAATACTCTGCTGCAAAATCCTCAGAACACCACGCAAACTAAACCCGGGTCAATGGTTCTGTTGTGAAATCTGTGTGAATGGCTACAGTATTTTTTTTTTTTAATCTGACCAAACACAGATTTTTTTATATTTTTCTTTTTTTATCTTCTGGTTCAAGATGGTTCTAAATAATTGACACTGAAAGCTTTTTTGTTTGTCTAAAGAAAAACCCGACAGTGAACTGCAAACAGAAATCTGAGTGCTAAAGGTCAGATATTCCACCTGTTTTCAGTGCTTCATTTTTACAATTCCTAATCCAAAAAACTCCACAGATCGACAGGAAGCTGCTTCACCATGTACCTCCCCCTGAAACACTGACTGCACTGAACGGCCTGTTTGGCTTCCTCCTCCCATTTATGATATTTCCACTCCATGCCTACTTTTCTAGATGCTGCACGGCATGCTAATCATAAGGTCCAGCATGCTATGATGCACCCCCCACCCCCACCCAAAAAAAAAAAAAAAAGTTTTAATATAATTTTTTTTAAATATTATTTTTACAGTCGGATCTAACATACCAGAAGGAAAAAAAAAAACATGCGCTAACCCATAAACTGACACTCTGGTATCATCTAACACGGCTATTGAACACCAGCGAGAAATAAAATCACCATGGCTTAGGAAAAAAGCTGATAACATGCAAACATTTGGATGGACCATTATATAAATTATACAAATAAAAATATATAAATTCAGATTAGCCTCATGGATTTTTAATTCAATCGTTATTGTTTTGAACATGATCCTTTTATTGTCAGCCAATGGAACATCATGTACGAGTCTTAAAATTCAGTTTATCAGAAATATCAACTTTTCTCCAGAAATAAACAGGTCGCTTTAGTGTTTTAACGGCATCATTACATCTGTAGAGATCTGTAAACAGGACACACCCACTTTACACGACACAACCACTGAAAGAACAACAAGTTAACACTCAGAAGACCAAAACCCAAATATTCCAGCGCACCTCACTTCCGGGTGACGCTGAAAGTGAGCGCCGGTGTGCTGAAGTTCTTCCGTGTAAATTCTTACGGTGCCCATTCAATACCGGTGCAGCTAAACTTCAGTGTTTGTTTTAAATTTCCATCATGGAACATTTGATTGGTGTTCAGGGTCCGGACTTAGTCTTGGTAGCGGCTGATAACGCGGCATCCAGCAGCTTCCTCAAAATGAAACACGACTATGACAAAATGTTCAAACTGAGTGAGAAAATCCTGTTGCTGTGTGCCGGAGAGGCTGGAGATACAGTACAGCTCGCAGAACACGTTCAGAAAAAGTCCAGCTGTACAAAATGAGAAATGGATACGAGCTCAGTCCAGCGGCTGCTGCGAACTGCACCAGGAAGAACCTAGCAGACAATCTGCACAACAGAACTCCGTACCATGTGAACCTGCGTTTGGCTGGTTATGATGAGACAGATGGCCCTGCACTGTACTATACGGATTACCTCTCGGTACTGGATAAAGCCCCCTTTGCCACGCATGGATACGGTGCTTTCCTCACCCGTCCATCACGGACAGATACTACAGGCCAGATCTGACACGTGAGGAGGCACTAGGCCTACTGAAGAAGTGTATAGAAGAACTCAACAAGCGCTTCATCCTGAACATGCCGTCTTCCACCGTTTATTAGATTGACAAGGATGGCGTTCACGACATGGAGAAACTTCTTGTGGGGGCAAAGTGACCGTCTACTGTGGCATCTTTACACCATCGCTCTTTTGTACTACACATCTAAACCTCTCTCTTTAAATAAAATGTTTGTCCTGCTCAAAAAAACAAACAAACAAACAAAAACAATTCCAAACCATAACCCAGACCCTGAGTCCGAGGCTGTGCAAAATGGCGGCTCAGTGAAATGGGTGGGTGGTGGAAGTACTGTATGTCTCCAGGTCCACCAGGGAGGGGCCAAACTGATGGCGGGCCACAAAAATGACACCTCCATACATGGTTGGGGGCGGTGCTTATATCATAGGTGAGCGCCCCCTGTCGTCTGAACAATTACAAACAGTCGAATTCTCCAATCATCCGTCAATATGCAGACATGTATGATTGTGCATCATGGTCTTTCTTTCTCTCTCTATTAATTCATCGGTATCGTAAAAAAATATCATTTAAATATAGTTTTAGGTCGTATCCTCCAACACTAATTCAGAATCATTAAAAGGAAACTACTGTGACGTGTAGAGTATCTTCAAGATAACTGCTATCCAAACAAACACTGTATTGCACAACCAGCAAACATTCCCAACCGGAAGTTCCAAGCGATTTCTTTCAGCATAGCTTACCTCTTTATTTTAATAACATTCTATACAGACTACAAGTTGATTGTAGGCGAACAGAAACGAACGGTTTCACACATTTTAAAAATAACAGGTTGATAAAAAGGTGGATAAGCAGCACATTCTGGTCGGAGGTTGTGTTGGTTGTTTGTGACGCATGAACAGCACAAACCAGGCCTCTGAGAGCCTCAGCAAAGCAGACCAAGCGTTAAAACTCAAGTTAGCCTAACTGCTAACTGCTACCATGGCACTCTGTGACCTGTATTTGGTTGTAAGAAATTACCATAAGCAAAAATAAAGTGCTAACTTCCGAACAAAGCCCTCAAAACAAACGTCGTTTGTTAGCTAGCATAACCGGTCGGGTATTAGCATGCGCGGCCATTTGTAATTTGATAATAAATTCTTCCACAGGAGTCTTTACCTCAGCGTTGAAAGCTTTCACCGCATCCATGTTGATATCCTTCAGAACTGATTACTTAGAACAAACCACTTTCATTATAAATGCAAAAATTCGACGTTAAGCACAACAAACATGAAACTTCTGGCAGCCTCACACGAAACGTACACGGGATCAGGTTCAATCCGTTCCCTAAACACTACACAGGCGCCCTTCGTAGGGAATATCGGAATGGGTCTGACCCCTATGTAAGTGAACTCGAACGCGATTTGTGAAAACATTATAAAGCCACACCCACGGATAGACGTGCTGCACGCCGGGTGACGTCGTTTCCATGGAAACCAGTGCAACCAGGAAGTGTGTGTTAAGGTAAGCAGCGCCATTATGGCGTCATGAAAAAGACAAACTCGTGTAGCATTTATTGAAGTCACAGAGACGCCAAGATAACAATGTTAATAATAATGTTTTATATAATGTATATTTCGTTACTGTATGTTTGACGTAAACACTAAATTCGTAATCTTTCCATAATATGGTGGTTGGATAACACTCGGGGTTACAGGGCTGTGATTTCATATAATAATAATAATAATAATAATAATAATAATAATAATAATAACAACAACAACAACAATTAATAATAATAATATTAATAATAATAACAATAATATTAATAATAATAATATTAATAATAATAACAACAATAATAATATTAATAATATTAATAATAATAATATTAGTAATAATAACAATAATAATAATAACAATAATAATATTAATAATAATAACAATAATATTAATAATAACAATAATAATAATAATAACAACAACAACAATAATAATAATTAAATAATAATACTATTAATAATAATAATAATAATATCAATAATAATAATATTAATAATAATGATAATAATTATATATATATATATTTATTTTTTATTTATTTATTTATTTTCTTATACGGTTTGTATTCTGTGGTTTCACCCAAATGAGGATGGGTTTTCCCTCTTGAGCCTGGTTCCTCTCAAGGTTTCTTCCTTGTGTCAACTGAGGGAGTTTTTCCTTGCCACTGTCGC
>JBCNYH010000026.1:28826935-28842570 GCA_039654325.1 Tandanus tandanus
TATATATACATAATGTAAAATTGCCCATAGGTGTGAGTGTCAGTGTCAGTGTGAGTGAGAATGTGAGTGTGAGTGTGAGTGTGAATGGTTGTGAGTGTGTTGGCTCTGTGATGGTCTGGCAAGCTGTTCAGGGTGTACCAGCCTCTCCGCAACCCTAATAGGATTAAGTGGTTCAGCAAATGAATGAGTGAGAAATAATACAAAATAATACAACATGCATAGGCATGTATGTTGAAATAGTGTGTGTGAAATAGAGTCACCCAGGGTACCCGCGCGGATCACCTCCACCACATGCTGCACACACCCTTCTGCACGTGCAACAATGACAACATCAACACCAATAATAATAATAATAATAATAATAATATCATTAATAATAATAATATACTGTTTATTTTTGCCAAATTATTATTATTATTTCGTTTTTATCATCCTGTTTATTGTTTATCATCCTGTTTATTGTTTATCATCCTGTTTATTGTTTATCACCCTGTGACAGGGCGGCTGTTGAGGACGCACACCAGCTTCACGCGACACTCCATCGTTGTTGCCGGGGCACGTGAATGAAACCGCTGAACACGAGACGCGCGGTCAAAGCAATTACACATGACGACTTATAACACGCGCGCACTCACACACACACACGCGCGCGCGTTTCTGTCGCCAGTGCATGAACAAACACGCGCGTGCTGCTCGCTCACCTGCGTTCCTCAGTTTTCGGTTCCTGAGGACGGACACGATGACCAGCGTATTTCCCAGCACGTCCACCACGCTCGTAAAGATCAACACGCTCGCGAGCACAGCCACTTGCCATGTCGGTCCCGGTCGCGCGCCGCCGCCTCCGCCTCCTCCTCCTCCTCCTCCGTCCAACACCTCGGCGCCCCACGCGCGCCCCTGCAGCGCATCTGTCCGGTTCCTAATGAGCGCAACATCCTCGGGCATGTCGGACAACCCCGTTCATTCAGCCACGCGCTCTCTCCGCCATGCCCACACACACACACACACACACACACACACACACACACGTTACATTCCGTCAAGTTTCCAGCTCGTGCAAGCAGTGTCTTCTGTTGTCCGAAGTTTGCTGAGAAGTCCCTTGCTCGCGCGCTCGCGCCGCTCCCACGGCTCGCTCTCAGTCGAGTGTCTCGCGCGCGCTGTTCCAGATGCGCCTGTCTATCCACAGACAGGCGCGTTTCGGGTCGAGTCGCGCGCGCGTGAATATGTCGGAGCTCCGCCCACCGTTTCGCCACATTTCTAATTTGCATACAGAGCTGTGATTCTGTTACTGATGAAGACTGGAGAAGAGCGCGCGTGTTGCAATTAATGCTGGCCTGCATAAGCTACATCTCTCCTGTGACACGCACGTACACACACACACACACACACACACACACACACACACACACACACACACACAGTCTTGGATTTTTTAACTTCAGGGTACAAAGCATAGACTCACATTTATTCCCTGGAGACTTACCCTAACCCTAACCCTAACCCTTACCCTTACCCTAACCCTAACCCTTACCCTTACCCTAACCCTTACCCTAACCCTAACCCTTTACCCTAAACCCCCAAAACATGTCTTCACCCTAAAATATAAAGGTTTGCTTAATAGGGACACTTGTTTTACCCCCATAAGGAAGACAAGTCCCATAATGTGACTGTGTAAACAGATTTAGGTCCCCACAATGAATACCCACACACACACACACACACACACACACACACACACACACACACACACACACGGACAAAATTACAGTGGCAATGAAACACTCTGCACGTCTGCCTGTCTGTATTCAAAAAATAATGCCGGAAACTCGTTCAATCCCATCGAGAACAGGTGATAAATAAATAAATAAGCTGGTGTTATGTTTTATATTAATGGGGCGCAAGCCCAGAACTCATTTACATTTTAAGGGCTCTGTAAGACAGATATTTTACCATTCTGAAATGGAATGAGGTGTGTGTGTGTGTGTGTGTGTGTGTGTGTGTGTGTGTGTGTGTGTGTATATATACTTGTCCTGCTATATACTGAGGACCAGAATATGTTTTTAACCAACAGAATGAGGACATTTTCGGCTAGGCCCCACTTTTCCAAAAGTGCTGTTTGAGGTTTAAGACTTGGTTTTAGGGTTCAGGTTAGAGTTAGGGTAAAGGATGGGGTTGGAATTTAGGCTAATTGGTATGATTAAGGTTAGGGTAAGGGGCTGGAAATGCATTATATCAATATTTGTTTGTGTGTGTGTGTATGCGTGCGTGTGTCTGTGTGTGTGTATGTGTGCGCATGTGTGTGTATACTTGTACTTGCTACATATTGAGGACTGGAATATGTTTCTTAACCAACAAAGTGAGGACATTATTACGAAGTGAGGACATTTTGGCTGGTCTTCACTTCTTCTAATGACTGTTTGAGAATTAAGACTTTGGGTTTTGGGGTTCAGGTTAGAATTTGTTTAGGTTAGGGTTAGGGTAAAGGATGGGGTTCAGTATATAATTGGTATGGTTAAGGTTAAGGTAAGGATGTGTGTGTGTGTGTGTGTGTGTGTGTGTGTGTGTGTGTGTGTGTGTGTGTGTGTGTGTTTGTGTGTGTGTACTTGCTACCTATTGAGGACCTGAATATGTTTTTAACCAGCAGAGTGATGACATTTCTGGGTAATGAGGATGTTTCGGTGGGTCTCCACTTCTTTAAAGGTTGAGGCTCGGTATTTAGTTGCGATGGGAATGCATTACATCAATGAAGGTTCCAACAAAGATAGATGTGCAGGATTCTGTGTGTGTGAATGTGTGTGTGTGTGTGTGTGTGTGTTTGTGTGTGTGACTGCTTTGTATGAAAGGAACACTGCATCCCACAAATACATGTGTGAATAAACAAATAAATAAATGATTTAAGTAGCATTAAAAAATCTGGAAGAAGTAAAGCAGTAATTATAAAACAAGACTTCAGCCATGAGGTCGTATCCAGACTGGATTAGTTTTCCATGAGGAGGTGAGGTATTTTTTGTCATTATTAAGGGTGTGTCTGTGTGAGTGTGTTAATCCTGTCCCAATCCTTCATATTCTGTGTGCTCATGTGTGTGGAAAGATTACTCGGGCGATATATTTATTGTACTATAAAAATTCCATTATTTCCCTGGGGGGTTGGGGGGGCTGAACTTTTGTCAGAACATACAACAGTTCTGTATGATGTCTTATCTCTGTGACGCTTCAGTCATTCCAGACAGTTTTAAGTAACATGGAGGCCATGATGGAGTTTCTAGTGCATGTCCTTATCTTGCGTAAGTTTGTATTTATCGAGGCTAGCGATAGCGTGGTGTAGCATAACTCTCACTGAGGTCCTCTTAACTCCAAAATGATGCTCAAGAAGACAGGCATGTTTCATGAGAAAATACACTCAACCCTCGGTTTAATGAACAAAGAGGGGGGAGCACCTGTCCGGTTTTGCCGAATGTCCGCAGCTTCCGAAAATGGTTCGGAAGTGGGTAGTAACAACAATTTAATTACGGAAAAATAGGGAAAAATGCTACATATGTATATACAACCACATCATACAATGTAAATTCAAATGCCATGTAAATCCACCACAAAATCCTGGGTGTACTGTTGACTGCGGTAAACAAACTGACGCATGTGCCAACTAACATCTGCCCTTTCCAACTAACTCGTATCTGCCCTTGCCAGGATCAGCCCCATGTTCCCCAGTCCCTATGTTCCCCAGTCCCTATGTTCCGCAGATCTGATGTTCCCCAGTCCCTATGTTCCCCAGACCCTATGTTCCCCAGACCTGATGTTCCCCAGACCCTATGTTCCCCAGACCTGATGTTCCCCAGACCCTATGTTCCCCAGACCCTATGTTCCCCAGTCCCTATGTTCCCCAGACCTGGTGTTCCCCAGACCCTATGTTCCCCAGACCCAGTGTTCCCCAGTACCTATGTTCCTTGGTCCTTATTAAATTAATGGATCTTCAAAGTAACAATTTATGGAATATTCATGATTTGACATTTTTTGTTAATAGGGTTAGGGTTAGGTTAGGACACATAGGTACTGGGCAAAATAGGTACTGGGGAATATAGGACTGGGGAACATAGGCACTGAAAAACATGTACTGGAGAACACAGACATGGAAGGCCCCGCCGACCTTCCAGCCCTCCCGGACAATTTGGCTACTCCAGACTTTGTCCGCAGCTTCCGATATCAGTTAACTGTGGTCCATAGAATCGAGGGTCGAGTGTACTCATCTCACTCCCTCACTCATTTGCCAAACCACTTAATCCTACTAGGGTCGCAGGGAGGCTGGAGCCTATCTCAGCCAACTCTGGGCAAAGGCCAGTCCATCACAAGGCCAACACATACTCAATCATATACTCACACACTCACCCCTAGGGGCAATTTGGAACAGCCAATTAGCCTAATGTGCATGTCTCATGATGGTGGGGGAAACCAGAGTACCCGGAGGAAACCAACGCAAGCATGGTGAGAACATGCAAACTCCACATAGAAACACCCACGCTGAACCCAGGACTCGAACCCAGGACCTTCTTATTGTGAAGCGGATGTGCTAACCACTACGTCACTGTGCCGCACTACAAGAAAACCAAACATGTGATTTGAATTTGTTAAGAATTAAATGCAACGCATTTAAAAAAGACATGAATATTATTTTAGATTGTTCTTTATCTGGGCGAGCAAGCATGCGCCCCATGACGCCTCTTCTGACAAACAGTCACAGCATGTGTGAAACCGTGCCACGCAGATCCAGGTGTTTGAATCCCTTTTGAATCATCACACAGGCGATACGCCGAACAACGACAACATGATGTCGGATATGTGTGTTGGGAGGTCTCGGTGGAGTGTTGTGTGTTCCAGCACATGGGTTCATTAACAGTGTGTTATATAAGCACGTATCTGGATTCTGTGGCACTGTGAGGCTTCTAGTGCTCTCTATCTCTGTCTGTCTGTTCTTTGATGTCAGATCTTCCGAAACCCCCAGAGATGAGCAGAGAGAGAAAGAGAGAGAAAGACAGACAGAGAGAGAGAGAGAGATGTGGAAGAAAAAGGAAGCAGAGAGAAAATGCAAGGGCATAGTTTTGTTGTCTCAACCGCCACACACCAAAAACACATTCGTAGTTTGCTGTTTTATATTTACGCATCATTTTTGTTGACGTTTTATCCTGGGCAAGGTCACAGTGGATCCGGGGTTGAGAGGTGGAGATACACCATGAAAAAACATTGACATATTTCTTAACACAGTGTTGACAATCCACCTATGCTAGATTGAGGAAGCCAGAGAACCTTGAGGAAGCCCATGGGAACATGGGGTGAACTTGTACAACTTCACACAGACCTCATCTCTGAGCTCAGGACCCTGGGGATGTAAGGTAGCAAGACTACGCCGCACCATTGGGAAAAGATTCTAAGGTTAAAAATGGCCAAGAAGCAAACACCTTTGGCTGAACACCCAATTAACTAATTTGCTTCTTATCCTCTTCAGTAACTTAAATAGCTGCAGATATTGGTGGAAGACAAGGGCACATCCAGATACCCTGAGGACCATAGAGAAGGAGGCCATGATGTACTGCATTCCAGAGCTGCGGCAGATGGTGCAGTGGCTTTGTACTAGGCTTCCAGCGTTAGTATTTGAGCCAGCCAGGTGCTATGCCAAGATGACTGCCAGCTGGCAGGTCAACAACCAGCTGTCTGTGTGCTCTAGGGAACACTGCTACAATATCTAAAGACATGTTAGCCAGTTCGAGAAAGTAAGTAATTGTGCAAGTCAACAGACATCATACATTAAATGCAGTTCAACTCGCAAAAATGGCTTCCTCTTGTTGATATTTTTAATTGTAGAAGCGACTACTTTCTCCAGGTATGCAAGTGGTCTTTACTGTCAATAGAATACAGTAATAACACCACGTTAAATATACCTAAGCAAAATTTAAAAAAAAACATTTCCCCCTTTTTTACCCAGACAAAAGCAATAAGCTAGCATTGCTAGCTAACAATCCTAAAAGTAGCTAAAGCCCTGGTCTCACATAGCCGGAACTATTTAATGGTGGCATGGTGGTGTAGTGGTTATCAAGTCCACCTCACAGCAAGAGGGTCCTGGTTCTAGTCAGAAGCTTGGACATTTTGTGTGGAGTTTGCATGTTCGAACCTTGCTTGTGTGGGTATCTTCCGTGTTCTCATGTATGGAAGTGGACGGAACATTTCCAGGATCACGTCGGTTGACACCGGAAAACAAATCATCCACTGTCACTCACTCACGCATTTGCCGAACCTCTTAATCCTACTAGGGTCACGGGGATGCTGGAGCTTATCTCAGCCGACTCTGCATGATGACGAGGCACACCCTGAACAGTGCAGGGCCAACACCCAGTCAACCATTCACTCTCACATGCATACCTAGAAGCTATTTGGAATAGCCAATTAGCCGAATGTGCATGTCTCTTCACAACCCACACAAGTACATGGAGAACATACAAACTCTATACAGAAATGCCCTCTCTGAGCCCGGGACTCGGACCCAGGACATTCTTACTAACGTGCTGCCATTAAATAGTTCCAGCTACGTGAAACTAAGGCTTTAGCTATCTTTAGGATAGTAGTTAGCAAAGCTAGTTTGTTGCTTTTGTTTGGGGGAAAAAATGGGGAAAATGTTATGAAAAAATGTCATTACGACACGCCCAACACTTTGGAATTTGCCCAATCATTTGTTGTGGACCTGTTGTGCGATATATGTTACAGGCGCTTAACTTATAATGCGTTAGAACCCCTTCGAGGCCTGCTAGCCTTTTTAATGCTGTAATTGGTTGCTGATATACATTCCTCACTCTTGGAACAACTTATTTATTTCGCCATGCTTAGCAAATTATTTAAAATAAAATGAACGTTGGAAGAATAAATGGAACATTTAAATGCCGATGGGTCCTTTCAACAATTTCAGTCTGTTGGCTGTTTCCTGCCAAGTACTGTCGGGTTTTATGAATGGCTGAAGTGTTTCAGTCTATTCAATTTTATGAGCTAATAATTCCTGCTTAGCAGGGGAGAGAAAACCTCCAGTCACTCCTTGGCTGATACATTGCTCTGTCTGTAATTGTTTGTGAGGGATGTGTAGATATTGTTTGCATGCCTTGTCATCCAGGACCCCAACACGAAGCAGAGAGGCCTTGAATCAACCTAAAACCACCAGTTTGCTGTACTTTATCCAAATTATTAACCAGGTGACACAATACATCAATATTTTTATAATATTAATTTTAAAACTGAATTTTTTTTTTTTGCCTTCGCTAATGCTGATTTCTAGAGCAACGTTGTTTAAAAAAAACTCTGTACTCTGCCCTTGTCCAGAGTTGGCTGAGATGGGTGCCAGCCTCCCCACGAACCTAATTAAGATTAAGCAGTTCAGAAAATGAATGAATGAATGAAAACCAGAGCATAGAATGAAATAATTGACCAATCATAGTCAGAGGAATTTCCTCTGGTATCAGTAAAGTACTCTGATTCTGATTCTGATTAATAAATGTTATATATAAAGTCTATCATTTCTACAGTATTTAATATAAATCTTAGGTTCATATTTATATTGTACATCACTAAGATCCCAGTCAGGTCTCATACCGCTGCCTGTTTGATTTCAGACCATTTTCTTTTGTTTCCGTTGATGCCTCTTAATGCTTGTTTGTTTCTGCCTCAATCTTCACATCAACATTCCTTTTTGTGATAAGGTGCCAACGTGCCGTTTCCTATCAGACGAAACCTGAACAATATCCGTAGATACCATTTTAAAATTGAAAATCCAATATCGCTACACATGCAGTACAAGTATATAAACTGAAACTAAGAAGCAGGATAGGAGGTCGAACCTGCTGACCCTCTCCTATATGAGCCAATTAATATGTACATTTACATTTTTATCCATCTGGCTGAGGGTTTTATCCAGAGACAGTGAACAGCTTGAAGGCACGTTTGAATTAAACCTGTCAAATTGTTATAAGGAATAAAGATGTTGCAGAAGGAAACCTTTTCCACCACTGAGGAGGCTAAAGCAAGTCTATTCAATCTATAAATTTTACAAGAAAAAAAAGTTTGAAAAGTTTGTTGAATCGAATTTGATTCTTGATGGTTGCCATCAGTCTTTCACTTAAACAGTATTTATTTCGCTTAAATGTTTTCAGTTCCTGCTCTGTCATTGGTCTGTTCACCTGTTTTATGTTAGCTCTTGATTAGTTAGTCTGTTCACAGCATATTAAATCCTTCCAGGGCAGCACGTTTGCATAGTGGTTAGGATATCCATCTCTCAGCAAAAAGGTCCTGGGTTCAAATCCTGGGCTTGGGGCGTTTCTGTGTGGAGCTTGCATGTTTTCCCTTGCTTGTGTGGGTTTCCTCGGGGTACTCTGCTTTCCTCCCACAGTCCAAAAACAGCCACATTTGGCTAATAGAAGGTTCTAAATTGCCCCTAGTTTGTGTGTGTTGGCCCTGCTAGTGTGGGTCTGGCCCACCCAGTGTGGGCTGAGATAGAGTAAATCCTACCAATCCTTCCACAAACTAGTAGCTAGAAGTTAATAGTGATACATGCCAAGAACTTTGATTCTGATTGATGGATTCAACCTAATAAAACACATGCTTATCATCTGCACTTGCATCTTGTGCATCATTCACCAGTTTTACAGTTTCAATTAGAGAGGTGCTCAGAGAGTGCAAACTACCTCTGCCACATAGCATGGATGATGTTGTAAATAGACCCTATATGGGTACAGGTTTTAATTACCCATGTTTTTGTCTAACGATAGGTTCTATAGTACGTGGACATAACCATTCATTGATTTTGTCACCATTTGTCACTTCATCAAGTCGCTTTATCCTATTCAGGGTTGCGGGAAGGCTGGTGCCCATCTCAGCCGACTCTGGGTGAGGGCAGGGTACACCCTGAACAGCTTACCAGACCATTGCAGCGCAACACACACAATCATTCACACTCACACTAACACCTAGGGGCAATTTGGAACATGGACATGACCAAATTAGTAAAAAAAATTCTCTCTAGATTGAAAGGCTTACAAGATAGTTGGAGTTTGACCTTTCAAGGTCAATTAAGGTCAAAGGTAATGGTCTCAGGTGAAAGTCCCTGTATGGTTTCCTATTAGTGTTCCATGATAACGGCATGCCTAATGGCACTCATTTCAAAGCTATAAGCACCTTTACGACCTTGCTCTGACCTTTACCTTTGACCTAGTCATTCCAAAATCAAATCCACTCTCGGACTCAGGTAGAATAGCATCCCCACCAAGTTTGATTAAAATCTGTGCACGGGTGTGGTCAGGATTTTGTTCACTGATGATTGAGATTAAGATACTGTCGCCAAATCTCCCATTTGTGGTGGAGGTAATAAAACTAATGGATGTGATATATAAATCCCACATGTACTCTGATAATGATATGCATCTTTAAGACCTGTTTTAAATTGAGCACTTGGTATCACCCAGCATTTATGTTATAGATCATGACCTATACACCTTCAGTATCATCTTTAATAAGCTAAATGCTTCGGGGAAAGTGTGAATGTTGAGTGCTTTCATTAGTGCACATTCCCAAAAGTGTGATCCAAATCCACTGCTGGGTTTGAAACACAGGCAGCAGAACAGAAACTACAATCCACATCCAAACACACAGCATGGCTTCAGCTCCAACAGCTAACTTTGCTAAAAGTAAACATGACTACTGACTTCTTTCAAGAATTTTGTCTTTTTTTTCCAAGAAGAATTTTATCTTTACTTATAATTTTTTTACTTGTTTTATAATAATCTAATAATGAGAACTATTATATAATGTTGCTTTTCCCTTCATAATATACCTTATATTCCTTAATTTATTTGGATGCTTTTGACTTGATTTTAATAATCACTGATGATCCAAACCCCTTAGCCTCCCTCCCTCGAGGGTTTTGATATAAATAATATCCAAGAATTGCAGCTTGGTTTGAAATAATCAGACTCTTTTCAGCAAGACAGCAAAAAATCCACTAATGCAGAGCCTATTTGATATTAATAAGCAGTCAGCTGGAACAAACAGCATGGCAGAAATCAATAAAGAGGACAATGCAAGGCAGACTCTCATCACAATAAAATTGTCCCATCCAGTTATGAGTGTAATGGCAGGATGGACGTCTTGTCTTGTTTCAAGAAGAGTACGTCTGTAGAATGTAAATAGACTACAAGCTTTAAACAAGGATCCTGAGATATTTGCAATATGTGTGACAGACTACATCATTCCACCATTTAACATCAACAACAGGATGTTTGTGATGGACGCAGAAGCTTATCAAGCGATCACTTGTTTTGTTGAAGTGAGTTTGGGTGGGCTATCTAATGCACCAAGTGAAAAGAGAGTTCTCACAGTTGACGTGTTGGAAGTAGGAAAAATGGGCAAGTGCCACATTATGATGCCTAAACGACTTGGGGATGTTCCTGGTATGCAGTGGTACCTACCAAAACTGATCCAAGGAAGAAAAACCAGTGAAGCAGGGATAGTGTCATGGGCTCCAAGGCTCACTGATGTACGTAGAGAGTAGAGGATGAAAATTTTGGTCCAATTCCATAAAAGAGCTAAAAGTTAATTCTGGTTGTGATGGAAAGATATCAGAACTTACAGTGCAGTGAAGCTTGCTGTATTTAGGGCTGCATTGCTGCACACCAGGACCATAGAGTGCCCATGCTGACCCTTGTCCACCGCCTACAGAGGACCTGTGAGCAGTAGGAAGGGACCATAGAGCAATGGAATATGGTGGCCTGGTTTGAAGAACCATGGGTTCTTTTACATCATGTGGACGGCTGGGTGTGGGTGTGGTGCATACCTGGAGAAGAGGGCAAAGCCAGTGGAAGTAGTGTGGTGTTCTAGGCAATGTTCTGTTAGGAAACCTTGGGTCTTGGCTTTCATGAAGTGACTGCACCCTTCCTTCTTAATGGTGACGGTATTCCCTAAAGGCACTGGGCTATTTCAGCAGGATGATGCTCTCTGTCACACTGCAAAAATCATTCAGGAATAGTTTGAGGAACATGATAAAAAGTTGAAGGTGTTTATTTGGCCTCAAATTCACCACATCTCAATCCAATGGCACATCTGTAGGATGTACTTGCCACACAAATCCAAGCCATGGAGGCTCCAACTCACAACATACAGGACTTAAAGGATCTGCTGATAACGTCTTCGTGCCAGATACCACAGAACAACCTCAGAGATCTTTTCGCCTAGAGTCGGCTGAGATAGGCGCCGCCTCCCCACGAATCTGGAAGGATTAATCAGTTTGGATAATAAATAAATGAATTAATGAATGGATGGATGAACTGATGACCCATCACTGTGGTCCAACCTTACATACACAGACATTTACTTTTACCTGATTGACACATCGGGGCAATACACTCATGATAGCCGAAGGCCTACGACACCAGAAGGCGTAGGATGTACCACATGTTAAAACAATGACCACACCCCGGCATTTCCTATATTTGCAAGAGCTTCCAAACCTACAGAAGTTAAGATCATTCAACATATTTCTAGACATTTTGTTGACTAATTTTAAACACTAGGCTCAAATTAATTTTGAAACAAGTTCAGGTAAATGGCAGGGTGGTCTATTGGTTTGCACAGTTGCCTCACAGCAAAAAGGTTCTGAGTTCGAGTCCCGTGCTCAGTTAGGCTGTTTTTGTGTGGAGTTTGTATGCTCTCACGGTACTTGTGTGTTTTTTCTCTGGGTTCTCTGTCTAAAGACATGCACGTTATGCCAATTGGCTGTTCCAAATTGCCCCTAGGTGTTAGTGTGAGTGTAAATGGTTGTCTGTGTTGCCCTGTGCAAGCTGTGCAAGCTGTTCAGGGTGTTTCCCACCTTCGCACAGAGTAGGCTCCTGCCTTCCTGCAGGCGGCCTGGCGAACGAATGAATGAATTCAAGATATATTCCTTTGCTAAGATGTTGAGCTGACTTGACTGTGATACTAAGAGTCATGAGAGTCGTGCTATTTGTACATGAAAATGACCTCCTAAACAACCGCAAAACCGCAATCGCTAACGGAAAAGCTCAATGGCCACTTATCGCATCATGTCAGCAGGAGCGCAGGGTTAAAAACACTCCCATATCCACTTATGTCAGCTCTCAAGCCCACGACTCAATCCATACACAGATTCCGGGACTTTATCACTCAGCAGGACGTCTTCCATCGCACATGGACACATCATATTTATAAAAGAACTCGATTAAGGCTTCAGCGCTGTATTCATCTTCCGAATAAATGAAGATCTGAAATCTCTACTGACCCTGTAAGAGCTATAATATCTTCATTGATATACGTGTGTGTGTGTGTGTGTGTGTGTGTGTGTGTGTGTGTGTGGGTGTGTGCGTGTGTGTGTGTGTGTGTGCGTGTGTGTGTGTTGAAAAGGTCAAACGTCATTAACCTCAAACACATCACATGACAGTGGAATTCTGGGATGGAAACTGAGATTCCGTCCATCCCATGAATTAGAGATGAATGTTTTGTTGTAATAAACTTTTTTCCAACCATGCAGTAGGTTTATGGAGGGTCATGTGACCAGATATACTATGCCACTACTTGCGTCTAACAAATTTGAAGTCTTGAAATTCCAAGGAATTTTGCGATTATTGGTAAGACAGATATATCTAAAAATCTGATTATGATTAGGTTTTAGATCACGCTGAGTATCCGCCACACAAGTCATTAGCATAGAAACGCTAATGTATTATATTTAGCGTATTACTATCAAGGAAACTGTGATTTGAATTGCGCTTCAGTGCTGTCAGAGCTGAAACAACACCATCAGACTAAATATTTCTATTGCTGACTAGCTGAACTAGCTAACTGGCTTGTATTGCTAACTTTCATTAAGAAACAAAAACATCCCTCAGACTTGTTAACAAAGTTTCGCTTTCTACTTTTGTGTGTTGGGATTCAGCTGAAATGAAAACGTGGCATAAAAATTCACAACCAATGATGATTTCAGTGCAGGATATCGATATTGAACCGACACCTGCCAGTCTGCCAGAATCCCGATAACGCTGCGGGCTATATTGAATGCTTGAAGGCGGCGATCCATTTTAAGACAGAAGAGAAATTAATACTGATTTTATTCTGGGGCTGCACACACACACATACACACACACACACACACACACACACACACACACACACACACACACAGAAAACCTTTTGATGTTTGGAAGCATACAATAAATACATAAAAGGTGAAATAACAATACAGTTAAATAACAATGCTTCCTGTTTTACTGCTCGGGATGTGCTCTTATTGGAACAAACAAGACGCAGAATTGTGTTTATTTCATTTTTTCCACAACAGCAGAGTCGAGCCGGAATTGGCATCCAACTACAACTCCCACAAGGCATTGTACACTACAAACATCAACACACGTACACACAAGCTCACCTGATGACTACTCTTGTTTTGGAGATCCCACCCAAACCTTGGCCAGACCAATGGCAATCTACTAAGATTAAGCGTCCTCCTGAACCAGCGTCGCACGCAGTTACAGTGCAAAGGACAAGCTCATCCCATGTGAAGAAAGGCCAACTAAGGTCACCTATGTCGTGGCAGAAACAGCTTAATTCAACACAAACAGACTTTAATTCAAAATACGAACTGTTTATTCATTTAAAGAAAAGATTAGCAAAGTTTAGCTATTCAATTAGCAAGCGTGATCTTCAAATGAGCATTCGAAGACAATTTCCATTCACTGAACACCACCTTATATACTCTTTCACTTCCCCTATCTTTAGAGTGGGCAGGTGTTTTTTCCCTTCCCTGGTCTGCCAGGGTTATCTCTTACCCCCACCAGTGAGGCCTCCGTTTCTAGGTGTTGCATGCTTTCTTTGGCATCTGTCTCATCGTTCTGTTTCCTGACTTCTAGCAGGCCTTGATACATGGTCACACATAATGTTCCAGGTGTTCAGTGAAGACCATGCTGACCATCTCTTCAAAGGAATGATAAGGCACATTTATACCACAATGTCAGGCTGACCATTTCAAAGGAGTGTTTTTCTCATATCCCGAAGGCTGACTGTTTCAAGGGAATGATTTTCTCATGTTTTTCTCATATTACAAAGGCCAGGCTGACCTGCGTTCACACCGAGCATACTCCCATTCATCTCCCATGGGATACCGGGATAAACCTAATGGAGCTGGGAAATGGCCATGGCAGACTCTGATTGCCGGAGAGCGCATGTGGGAGCCATCTCTGCCACAGCCACAAATGATGATAATGATCACTACTTGAGCACACCTGGGCTGAGTTCATTGTGCATTTTATGCTAGGTAACCTTCACAAAAGTTTTGTAAGCTTAAATAGTCAATACTCACAAATTTCCTGTGCTTCCTCTTCTGTCTTACATGGTAAACACTGGAATTCTTGAAAATCACCAAAAAAGCCTTTTGTCTTCTCATCTCAAATATGCACAAGAGCTCTTGGAGAGCGCAAACCTCTAAAGCCCAGCAACATTAATCCCCTATACAAACCAAAACGCCCAAAACTTGCCCTCTCTCACAATGTTAAAGAATCCTTTAAAAATTCCTGGATTCAGAATTTTATCCTGATAAGATAAGACTGTGTTACCCCTGAGGGAATTCGTTTACACCAAGCATCTGACATAAAAAATTATTTCAGAACAGAAACAACAGAATGTTAAAGACAATGCCACAAATCAGGCATAAAACAGAATGACAACAATATGTGGAAAAACTGCTGATGAAAAAAGTTCTACCAGGGATGTCGCATGAAAAGGAATCATTTCATTTTCCTCAATTTTAATCATTTCCGAAATCCGAGTCTTCCTAATCCAAAGCTCCGCCTCTGGTTCAAAGTTCATGAAATCCACACATAGATTTTTGCGTAATCCTGATGCCAACACACAAACACACAACCCGAGGGCTAACTATTTTACCGTAGGTTTGAAGTTTGTGGTGTTCATGGAACGGAACATAGTGCAAACAGGTTACCAGCTTCTTAGAATTAGTTTTTTTCCTTGCTAGTTTTCGTCAAAACAGTAAAAAATACGCTACTTTCACAGAATTTGGATCAATACAACCTAGTTAGTTTGGAAGTTACACATGAACACACCTCGACTCGTAATCAGGAGCACCTGAAGGCAGCATTATTTCTGTCTGCCATCTTGTCTGTTACTGGTCAGTTCCCTCTGAAGAGTCTTCGGTGCTGTTAGCCTAAAGGCCTGACTTTTCCACCTCATTTTTATGCATTTTAATATCGCGACCCCATTGCCTGTTACAAAACTGGCTAAAATTGTTAGCAATAAAAATAAAATTTTCCAACAATTCCAGTACAGATTATATTAATTAACGAATGACACGTCCTAAATTTTTTTAGCCGTTTGTAGCTATGTTTAATTCTACGGAACGTCCACAAAACACACCAAGCATTAGCAGGAAACGCATCCTGAGTATCTGACCTAAAAAATCAACTCCTGTGTTAGCTAGCTAGCTGGTGATTACGAGTAATGTTGAAAATATTGCGTTTTTGCGCCCTGGGCCCTCCACTTTAGCCGCCCTGGGTGGCCGGGACCTGGCGGGGTCGGCGGCTGCCGGTCTTGGCTTGCTG
>JBCNYH010000026.1:28864732-28879067 GCA_039654325.1 Tandanus tandanus
GGGGGGGTGGAGAAAGAGCGAAGGGGGTGGGGTGGTGGCGGACGGGAAGGAAAGAAATAGAAAGAGAAAGAGAAAAAGAAAGAGAGACAGAGACTACACTACAATACCACTATGAAATAATAAAAACATATTAAAATATATGAGTTTACTCTGTGGTATAAAAAACAAATAAAATAAAATAATAAAATAAGCATCTTCAGAAGTGGCATACCTCATTGTGAATGATTTTCCCATAACAGCACTCTCTGCTGTGTTTTATTGTTTATTTATTTTACCTGAATTTAATATCTGCTCACGATTCTGCTTTTGGAAATTGACTAAGTTGTATTTGCTAAAATGTGCCGGTAACTTATTTAACAACCACCTTCTACTCCTAAACACATGGGCAGAACATCATAAAAAAATACGAGAGCACAAGCGTTAGCATGTGAGACAGCCGAAAACTTGTCTTGTTTCCTGATGAATTCATTCAGCAGAGTAAACTCCGCACCTGCACAAAGTGCAGCCTCTCATTCGAAACATCTCTTTCTTCATCTGTCTTTTTCAGCATGGCTGTCTGAGCTCATCAGCTCTCATGACGGAGAGCGTCGCGAACTTTCTCATGGCCTGACCTGAGAAAAGAAGCACTAAATCTGGGTCTCAAAAGACATGTCTGCACACAGCTAATGTGTCTGGGGTGCTGTGTTGATGATAATGTGTTGAAAAAGATACAAACAACACAGTGAGATATGAACAGAATGAAATGTGTGTGTGTGTGTGTGTGTGTGTGTGTGTGTGTGTGTGTGTGTGTGTGTGTGTGTGTGTGTGTGTGTGTGTGTCGTGGGGGGCGGACACCTATTACGTCTGTGGTCAAACAAGCATGGATAAATTTCAGCCTAACAAATTTCAATCAATTTTCATTTTCTATTTTGGACAGATTCAATCCAAAACCCGGAGCAAGAAATATCAGCTAGCGTAGCATTTAGCAACCACAACAATTCTGTCCAAGTTACCACAGCATTTAGAACATCTTAAATCTTAAATACTAGCAATCTAAAATACTGTATGTCAAAAACATGTTTATGCCACTTGTCTGTGTTAAATAGCAAGCTTTAGCAAGCATTGTTAGCTAATTATCTACATATTTAGGAATTCTAATAAAGCTTTCCAGACACTGTTGATGCTAACTAGCTAGCTAATTATCATTGATAACAATCCTCTCTCATAGAAAGCACCCTCAGAAGAGCATTTTCACACCAAAAAATATTATGTAAAGCATTTTTCCTCTGACAGCAAGTCCTGTCAGATTTAGCTTACTTTAGCCAAATGTCCAACATTAGCAGTGAAAATGATGAACATTTTATAAATAAGACCCAAAGATCCTCTCAGAAATCCTGTCAGGTTTAGCTCAGGTTAGCCAGCTGAGCAGCAAAATGATGAATATTTATGAATATGACTCCAAAATCCTCTCAGAAATCCTGTCAGAATTCCTTAGCCGGCTAAAAAAAAACATTAGCAGTAAAGATTAGCAAGATTTATTAATCCTCTTAGCTATCCTGTCAGGCTAACAAAATTAAATATTTTTGTGCATTAACTGACTGTATGTACTGTAAATAGGGCAGCTTTCAATAGACACCATTTAGAAATTGTGTTAGCGAAACATTTAGCTAGCATAAAAAAACAGACCATGTTTGGGAACTTCCCAGTAGTCTAGCAGTACTTATCACTACATGATTCTGCTATATTGGCCTAATACTTAGCATGATAGTATGTTAGCATTTGGGACACCAATCAGCCATAACTGTTCACTCTGTGCCCTTAGACCCTTCAGTATAGTATAAGATTCGTCCTCTCACCTGTGTGTGTTTTAATGCTAAAGTGACCTTGTGCATTTCCAGACCGGATGCTGTAATAGATATCAGCATTAGTACCGATGTCCTTGCTGTGCGCATGGACACGGAGCACAGCAGTGCCAGCTGCTGCATCTTCGCCCAGTGTGGCGCTGTAGTCACGCCGCTCAAACACTGGAGGGTTGTCATTAACGTCCAGCACAGCGATGGTGAGATTTGCAAGAGATGAGAGACGGTAAGGGATGCCTAGGTCGGACGCCCGCACCACCACAAGGTACGAAGATTGGACCTCACGGTCCAGCGGCCGCTCCAGAGCCACCACACCAGTCCATTTATCGATGGAGAAGACTCCTTCGGCCGAATCTACTAGTGAGTACACTACTTTTCGGCTCTCACCTGAGACAGAGAGACAGACAGAATGAAAGAGAGAGAAGTTCACACATGGAAAACTGATGCATAACACAGGCTTGTCCCTGCCCTATCCTTTAATATAATCATGTTTTAGCCCTTGGCTTGTCAAAAAAATTCCAGTCCTTTTGTCAAAACTTTCCATGCTCAGGTATGATGTTACATATTAAAGGTCATTATCGGTGCCATGTGTATGTGCTATTTGTACAGAAAAATGGGAATGTCCCAAGACCACCAGGAACCTTGCTGCCGTCCTTTGGCTATAGACTCTTCATGCCACTTTGTTGTTACAAAATTTCAATATTTGGTCTGCAAATGAGTCCCAATACTTTTTTCCGTTTTTCAAGATGTATATAAGAACTCCTTTCCTGGTTATACAGGTTCCACAGGATAGCTCTTACAGGGTAAAGAAATGGTCTAATGCTGGGAGGCATGAAGAGTTGAGGTTCAAATCTCTTCCAAGGGCCTTCCCATCAAACTTCATCTTGTCAACTTGGAAAAGTCTACCTTGACATCAAATCAACATGGCTTGTTGAATATGTAAACAGTGTAAAATCCCCTACAGTTTCAGACCAGAATGCTGCATGAATGATTGAAGTTCACTAGAGTAGAACAGAACCAGTAGCCACTGGACTGTCAAAGTGCAGTTAAAGTAAAGAAGATTTCTTGCTTTTGTTGTCAAGCCCACACATCAAATGTGCTTAAGTAGGTACTGACCTACTGACTTGCAAACTACCACTATAAGGGAAGATACATCAGTACAAGGTTTCCCCTGCAAGTACAGAGCCTCTCATACGCCACGACTCCTTGTGGCTCCATATGGTAACTGAGGTTCTTGAATCCGCAGGACTTCAAGACTTCTCTGGGCCCCACTTTTTGCACTACAAATTGGCAGAAAACCAAGTGCTGGGGGTACAATATTGCCTGTTTTCTAAAAGCTGTATGCCATGCGTAAAGGTAGCTCAAGCCCAAATCATTCCCAAGTTGACTGAACCTTTGAACCATCTCAAACCAGTCCAGAATTGATGTAACTATTACCAGATGTGATCCATCTACAAGAGTAACATGATCCTTTCATTAAAAAATCTCTAAAAGAAGTCCAGAACATGCAGTTAACTGAGTGGTATAGAGAATCACTGTGGATTATGGCAGAGTAAGTCTGAAAACTTGGGCTGGACTTCCAAGGGACTTGAGCGGGGGTGGCAGGATGGACACTGTTTAGAGGCATGATGGGGAAACAACAGGTAAGGTGAACTAGGAAGAAAGTGGAGTCCCATTCAATCGACAACATTCCTGGATAAACAACTAGCAACAAATAAAGATCATAAAACTGTCCACAGGACGAACAGAGAGATACAGCTGATATCCCTCAAACTCACACCAAGGGGCAATTTGGAACAGCCAAATAGCCTAATGTGCATGTTTTTGAATTGTGGGAGGAAACCAGAATACCCGGAGGAAACCCATGCAAGCATGATGAGAACATGCAAAACCCACACAGAAACGCCCTCACTGAGCCCAGTACTCAAACCCAGGACCTTTGTGCTGCCGGTAGTATTCAGAGGAAGCACACAATTATCCAGAATGTTTTTGAATGTCGTGGTGTTAAGAATTTGGATAACTGGAACAAAAAGCTGGGCCAGAATGACAAGGCCCCAGTGCACAAAGTGAAGCCCAACAAGAAATAGTTTACCAAGGATGGGGGAGAAGAACTTGACTAGCCTGCACAGAGTGATTGCTGCAAATCCAATGAACAGTAAATGAGAACTTCTCCCCCAACAACAGTGTTTGACACCCCCCCCCCCCTTGATGAAAGTACAAATCCACTTTTGAAAACGGGGGATATTTCTAAGAGTCTCCATTTGGCTTTTGCTCAAATTAAACAGTACAGAAGCCAGTGTTATCAGTTCCAGGCAGCTTCAGGAAAAATTGTAAGGAGCATCAGAACGTCTTTGTTGTATTAATCAACTTGTCCAAAAGCCATGCTGCAGTGGACAAGGAGTTGTTGAGGAATATCCTCCAAAAGTGTGACTGCTCAGAAAAATAATATAATGCATCCTCCAGGAGATCCACATATCCTCAAGCGAGATGGATTCTGCGCCTTTCGGTGTCAGCAATACTGTCTCCATAAACCAGGCTGTCAACGCCTGCCATATTCATATCCTATTTCCTCAAGAGAGAAAGCTGAACACTCGTTTCTTCATAGGATTCTGAGTGAATTAAATCAGATTTCATGGCAGTACAAAAGCCACTTCTTGCCCCATATTGAGCTCTAAAGAATGTGGCTCATACTGTCGACAAGAAAATAGGGTTAAAAAAAAAAACTGAAATCCTGGTCAACTGTAACAACAGAAACCCAATAGAGTCTCAGCTGTTCACCATTAATGGACACATGTTGTCAACAGGAAGACATTCAAAATATCTTTGCAGCATTTTATCCTTAAGGATACCAATCATGATTTGCCGGCAGGTTGGTGTAATGGATAGCATGTCTGGCTCACAGCAAAAAGGTCCTGGGTTCGAGTCCTGGGCCTGGGGGGTTTCTGTATAGCGTTTGCATGTTCTCCCTGTGCTTGCATGGGTTTCCTCCAGGTACTCTGGTTTCCTCCCAAAGTCCAAAGACATGCACATTAGGCTAATTGGCTGTTCCAAATTGCTCCTAGCTGTGAGTGAGTTTGAATGGTTGTGCATGTGTTGTTCGGGATAGTCTGGCAAACTATTCAGGGTGTACCCTGCATTCGCCAAGTGCTGGCAGAGATAGGCTCCAGCCTCTTTGCAACATTTGCGGTTCAGCACATGAGTGAGTGGAAAATTTGGTGGGCTTGTTTGTGTTTGGAGTACATCGGGGAAAAGAAAAAATCAGAATAACATTGGAAAACCAATGGTACACATCGGTAGTGATCAGTGTAAAAAGTGTATATATAAAATTTGGAAAAAATGAGAGCAACATCGGGAGAACATCAGTACAAATTGGAGTGGCGTCGGTATAGACGGTGAATACAGTGTATATTAAGCAGATTCTTGTTGTTTTCTTGAGGAGAAAAAACTCATTTTTAAACTCATGGACGTGTCACAGGTGCACATATGGTCTCTACCCCGAGAGATACTATTCCAATAACTCTGTCTGTTTCAAGTCGGATGAAAAAGTGGTATTAAATAAAGCAGTTAAAGACCATTTTCAAATCCTTCAAAATCCCCCATCGAGCTGTTCAGCACACCGAGATGAAACCGGAGATAGTGGCACCAGGGAGCTCTTTTTTTTGAGATGAGTGAAAAGTGCCAGTAGGGAAAAATGTGAAGGAAGGCATGTAGCAAGACTGCAGAACAGATCACACACAGGACTGCACGCTGGCACAGGAACTCATCAATAATGCAGAGGAAGTTAGAAACCCCTGAATGTGTGTGTGTGTGTGCGTGTGTGTGTATGTGTGTGTGTTTCATACCCAGGTCAGGATCTATGGCATTTAGCTGTGTGAGTAATGCTTTTGCAGCCGTGTTCTCATAAACACTGGTCTCGTAGTGGGCGGAGCCAAACCGAGGAGGGTTATCATTAACATCCAGGAGCGTGATGGAAACAGTTGCTTCACACGAAAGCCCGCCCCCGTCTGTTGCCTTGGCAACAAGAGAGTACCGCTCAACTTTCTCTCGGTCCAATGACGTCGCTGTTTTTAGCTCTCCTGCAACCAAAACACACAATGTCATGACCATTATAGACAGATAAGCAAATATAGACACAAATAGAGAGATAGACAGATAGACAGACCTGTGTAAGGGTGTATGGTAAAGTCCTCAGCCCCGCCTCCTGATAGTGTGTATTGTAGTTGTGCATTAGAGCCCGTGTCTGCATCCGTCGCTCTCACTCTCAGAATAAGATTTCCAATTGGGACATCCTCCAAGACAGATGCAGTGTACACCACCTAGCCACACACACACACACGTATGAACATAAAGTAACTGTGTGTCCATATACATGTCTGTGTGTACATGTGAGTCGGTGTGTGTTTGTGCATGTTTTTACCGGGTCACAAACAGGGCTGTTGTCATTAGCATCGGTGACGAGGACATGGACGTTTGCCATGGCGACATGGAGGCCGTCGGTTGCCGTGACATTGATGATGTAACGCTCTTGCTGTTCACGATCCAATTGTCGCTTCACATAGAGCTTCCAATCAGAGGAGAGCAAACTCAGAGCGAACACATCACCACGGTTACCACCTGTGTGGTATACACACACACACACACACACACACACACACACACACACACACACATATGATAAAACACCTCACTAAACAACTATCCTTATTATTTATGATTTTTTTGTGGCTGTCCTAAATTACACACTGTTCACTATTTACAAGTCATATGTGTATCTAGTCCAATATGGTACTAGTCTTGCAGGCAGTCATATAAGTAGCTAGTTATATAAGTAACTACAGAGAGCGGACATAAGTAAATAGACACCCAAAATTTCAGAATAAATATTTGCTGGGCGAAGAAGAGGCTTGCGTCTTGCTGCTCGGCAATAACAGCCCATTTGATGAAGATAGCGTGTAAGCGTGTTTCTGAGCTGGTTTGGATGTCTTCTGCAATGTGTGCAGCCTTGGAACGGGGATTTTTCTCCACTGCTCTCTTCATGGAGCGAAGGCATCTTTCTGATGGTCCAGATCAACCTGGTCGTGGATCCGTGGTGGTCTTACCTTCACTGGTGAACTTTTTACCGTTGACAGAAGAATATTCAAATTGTCAGCTATTTGTGGCTGGCTGATGCCACTCTCTGACTGACCCACAATTCCACCTCTCTGAAAATCTGAAAATTTATTGAATTAAATTTAATAAACACTAGTCTGTATAAAGGTGCACAAAGTTGTTCCAAAGTAATGCAAGCATGCTTCGCACTCCAGCTCAAGAATTGTCGTGGCCGTAGCCGTGGCCTAATGGTTAGAGAAGCGGCTTTGGGACTGAAAGGTCGATGGTTTGAATCCCGAACCAGCAGTAAAAATGTGTGGTGGTGGGGGAGTGAGCTGCACCTTCCCTTCCTCCACCTTCATGGCTGAAGTGCCCCTGAGCAAGGCACCTAACCCCCAACTGCTCTCCGGGTGCCCCAATGCTGTAATGAGTCATATGTGTAGCTAGTTATATAAGTAACTATTCCTCCAGCAAGTCATATGTGTAGCTAGTTATATAAATAAATAATATAACCTTCCTAAGTTCTTCCACACCGCTACACTCTCTCCTTTGGCCTCCTGTAGCTGCTCGCATTAGATTCAATATATTAATGCTTGCCTACAAAGCCAAAACTTAACCTGCACCCTCCAACCTCAAAGCACTTATCACACGCCGCACTGCTCCAAGTTCTGTCTGATCCTCTAGCACTGCTGGACTGGTTTTCCTTCTATCAAAGAAAAAGGAAAACATGCATCTAAACTCTTCTCTGTTTTGGCACCGAGGTGGTGGAATGAACTTTCTCCAGGTGTCTGCACAGCTGAGTCACTAGGTGTCTTCAAAAAATGGCTAGAAACCTTTTTTGGAAGTACTTGGATTAGCACTATGTCACACACACACACACACACACACACACACACACACACCTAACCACTGAGTTTTGACTGATGTTATATTTTGCTTGTGTCTAGTGAACCAGTATCAAAATATATTCACTGATAGTAACTTGAAAGCACTTCTGTAAGTCACTCTGGATAAGGGTGTCTGCCAAATGCTGTAAATGTAGATAGTTATATAAATAACTAGTCCTGTAGCAAGTCATATGTGTAGCTAGTTATATAAATAACTAGTCTTGTAGCAAGTCATATGTGTAGCTAGATATATAGGTAACCAGTCCTGTAGCAAGTCACATGTGTAGCAGGTTATATAAGAAACCAGTCCTGAAGCGAGTCATATGTGTAGCTAGTTACCTCCGCCAAGGAGGTTATGTTTTCACCGGTGTTTGTTTGTTTGTTTGTTTGTTTGTCTGACTGTTAGCAACATTACTCAAAAACTTTTGGATTTTGGTGAAAATTTCAGAATAAGTCAAATTATACAAGGAACAATTGCTTAAATTTTGCAGATTATTGTCTGGATGCAGGGAATTTTTAAAGATTTTTTTTAGCGCTGATGACGTAGTCATCCGAGGTACTGCGTCTGGACTGTACCGAATCGTAACTTCCAGGCTTGCATTCGATGGTGTAATGTTTTTCCTTTACCTTTCTGGCTGCAAGGCCTCTTATTGAAGGCAGGCCCTATACACAATGCAATCATATAAATGGCTGCGTGTTTGCATTGTAGGAATCAAATAATAAACAAATGTTTCATTTATAAAAATGCTGCAATTCTTACAACACCATATGGGGGTACTGAACTGCCTTGGCAGAGGTCTGCGCTCTCCGAGTGATTTTCTAGTTATATAAGTAACTAGTCCTGTAGCGAGTCATATGTGTTATATAAGTAACTAGTCCTGTAGTAGTCATATGCATAGTCAGTGTGTAACCCATCTTACAGTTAGATATATATGAAGCTAAATTTGTAGCTAGTCAATTGTATAGCTAATGTTGAGGCTAGCTTATGCACAGCTAATCAATGTGTAATTAGTCATCAAGTTAGTCATATATGTAAATAGCTCTAGTTGTAGCTAATCATGTATGTATCTTGTCAAACCCATAGCAAGTCTAAAATCTAATTATTTATGTTACTGTTTTTATAGCTAGTCCTGTATACAGCCATAACTACACAGGGATGTGGAGTTGGTGCTGAAGCATGATTTCATTCCCATAAGGCAACACACACACACACACACACACACACACACACACACACACACACACACACACATATATATATATATATATTAATGACCTCTGCCATTTGCCACATTCTCATTAATAAAAATTGTAATAATCACCCCTTTTATTTTCATTTATGTTATTAAAGTCAAACACTAATGAGCACAAATTTCTCTCTCTCCCTCTCTCTCTCTTTCACACATGCACTCACACACGCACTCACACACACACACACACACACACACACACACATGAGAACGAGAGAGAGAGAGAAAGAGAGAGAGAGAGAGATGTTAGAATGATGAATAGAATAAATTACATGGGAACACAGTCATCAAAAACAGTTAGTTCAATAAATGTCCTATCAATGAGTGGTTAAGCAGACGTGTACGCACGCACACACACACACACACACACACACACACACACACACACACACACACACACACACACACATCTCATTCATTCATTTTCTGAACCGCTTGATCCTAGTTAGGGTCGCGGGGAGGCTGGTGCCCATCTCAGCCGACTCTGGGCGAGGGCAGAGTACACCCTGGACAGAAACACGCTGACGGCTATGCAGCCTTCTCTTGACGAAAGCAATGGTTCTTTTTCATGCCTCCCACCACAGACAGTGAGAGACATGGCCGGCCTTCAATAACCCAGTTTTTTTGCACTGGGAGTACAGCAGTGACAACCCGGTGATAGTGGGGCTTGAACCCCTGACCTTCAGATCAGTAATCCAGCACCCTACCTACCTGAGTGAACACATCTAGGGTCTCATTATCTTCATCATTTTCCTCCTTCTTCTCTTTCTTCGATCTACTTTATCAGATTATAGACCTTCATGCTAATGGCAATCCTTTGCAAACCACTGCAAGGCCAACAAATACAGAACCATTCACACATCCACACCAGAGGGGCAATTTGGAACAACTAATTAGCCTAATGGCAGCACCGTGGTGTAGTGGTTAACACATCTGCCTTACAGCAAGAGGGTCCTGGGTTCGAGTCCTGGGCTCGGCGAGGACGTTTCTATGTATAGTTTGCATGTTCTCCCTGTGCTTGCGTGGGTTTCCTCTGGGTACTCGGTTTTCTCCCACAGACATGCTGTTTGACTGTTCCAAATTGCCTCTAGCTGTCAGCGTGAGTAACTGTGAGAGCACTGCGATGATCTGGCGAGCTGTTCAGGGTGTACCCCTGCTTCGCCAAATGTCGGCTCCAGCCTCCCCATGACCCTAATAGTAAGATTAAGCAGTTTGGCCGGTGAGTGAGTACGTAATTAGCCTAATGTGCATGTCTTTGGACAGTTCGAGGAAACCTGCATGAACACCGGGATGGAACATGCAAACTCCACACAGTAGATGAGCCCAGGACTCGAACCCAGGACCTTCTTGGTGTGAGGCGGTCGTGCCTACCACTGTGCTGCCCTGCTTTCATTTTTCAGTTCGCAATTTTAATTTGCTCAGTATGCAGGTTAAAAGGAAACACGGCTAGTGATTAGGCATACGTACTCTTACAGGTATATATACCTCGTTCTCAGCCTTTCTCGGTTAATAAGCTATAAAGGGAAAAGGGAACGAGCCGTGATGTGTAGATGGTCCAGCTAGGAGGACATGTCAATCTAATAAAATCACTTTAACCTGAGGACTGTCTGGGTTTAGAGAGAGGGTTATTTTTGCTCATTTTTTCTAATAAACCTCTGAGTGATTTAATCAAGCAATTCTTGCAGGCACACACACACACACACACTCACTCTCTCTCTCTCTCTCTCTCCCTCTTTTTCTCTCTCTCTCTCTCTCTCTCTCTGTCTCTCTCTCTCATTAACCTTTAAATCACCATTTATGACCTCAAACTAAATTATCACTGCATCTTAATAACCAGCACATAATGAGCCGTGTGTGTGTGTGTGTGTGTGTGTGTGTGTGTGTTTAAAGTTGTTCCACTAAGTCCTGAAATCTTATTGTAAAAAAGATTATATGTAAATAAGATATGACACAACAGAGAGCCAAATCTAAATGATTGGCTAGAATGATTCAGCGTGTGATCCAATGTTTGATGTTTCTTCATCAACCTGGGCGAGTTTCATTTATAAACCGCCTTTTGCTAACCCGAGGACGCTTTACTGAGAACTACACCACCACAAAACAAACAAAACCACAAACAAACAAACAAACGAACAAACAAACCAAAATAATTCCTTGAAGTAAAATGAAAGTCTTCCAAACTCTCCCATTACACATAAACATCTGTATATTTTCATTATCAGGTGGTTTTTACTTACATTTTCGAATCTGGTAAAATACGTCTACATTAGCCAATTTGAAAAACCTGTTGTTTTACTCACAAAAGAGTGTGAAATACTGGCATTAAATGTGTGTACAAATATCACAAAGAATAATAAAGCTTGGAAGGAAGCAACCGAGATTGTTGGTTTTCTGTTTGGCATAAGCTAGTACAGTTTGCTAGCTTGTTTTGCTAATCTGCCATCGAAGCCAGTATGAAGCCTAGCATGTAACATCCCAGTAAAAAGGCTCTACATTTTCTTACCAGTACAAAAATACAAACACGAGCAAAAACGAAAGTTAGCATGTTCTGAACACTCACAAGAAACAACCTGTAGAAAATACTAGATACAAAAATACTCAGAGGCGGCAAGGTGGCGTAGTGGTTAGCATGTCCGCCACACAGCAATAATCTCTTGGGTTTGAGTCCCAGGCTCGGCGAGGGCGGTTCTGTGTGGAGTTTAGATGTTCTCGCTGTGCTTGCGTGGGTTTCCTCTGGATACTCCTGTTTCCTCCCACAGTTCAGTTTTTTTGGCGGTTCCAGATTACCCCTAGGTGTGATTGGGCGTGTGACTGGCAAGCTGTTCAGGGTGTACCTTCGCAAGATAACATTTGCGATTTGTCCTTTTCTCTGAACTGACAATCATCAATACCACAGAATTAGCTGTAAACAGGAGCACTCAGACAGCGCAAGCCTCCGCCAAGCTGTAAAAATAACAGAAAGTACACAACACCCCCTGCTGAGCCTTTTGGAATACCACCCTTCTAAAAAAAAAAAAACATACTATCTTACAGTGCTAAAGAATCCTTTAAAAGGTTCCTGTACCCAGAATTTGATCCAGATCAATGGATGTTATCCAAAGCCCTGCCTCTGGTAGAGATATCATCTTGTGTAGAAACGAGAACACATGGTAGCCGGAGCAACCCAACACAATTTTTGTGAGGCACCAGCTTTTGTTCAGGTTACTGTTTCTTTCTTTCTTTAAGTAAAGAGCAGGGAGTAACAGCTCAGGCATGTCGCCCAAGAGCGGACAGACCTTACCATAAGGTGCTGCGTCTGTTATCACCAACTGTTTGATTTTTGCAGAAACACAAACATTTTGCTTCTGTGCACATTAGTCAGGATGATTTATAGCCAGATTATTTGTGGCACAGTGTACTTGCAGCACTAGCTGTACCTCTGCCCAGGAAGTTGTGCTTTCTGGGTGGTCTGTTTGTTTTTTTGGAAGCAGACCGATCCGATTTTTATGAAACTTGATGGAAGGGTGGAACATGGGGCAATGAAGAACCCGTTAAATTTTGAAGCGGATCAGGGTTACGTTCTGGACTCACATGTTCATTTTCACTTTGCATTTTTTCATAAATCGTACACTCCAGTAGATCAGTTCAAAGTGAGGCACGATCCAAAAGTTCAGAGACTGTTTTTGTTGTGAATAAATGGAGCCAGTTTGGGGGCAGTCTCAGAAAGTTTACACCCTGGACAGCTCGCCAGGCCATCGCAGGGCTGAAACACGCTGACAGCAACCCAGTGGCCTACTCTTTACGAACGACAGCAATGGTTCTTTTACATGCCTCTCACCACAGACAGTGAGAGACATGGCTGGCCTTTGATGGGGGGACAGCTCGGTGATAGCGAGACTTGAACCCCCAATCTTTGGATTAGTAAGCCAGCACCCTACCACCGTGCCACCACTGCCCCTGAAGAAAAACAGTTATTTTTTATTATTATTTACAGTACGAGTATTTCTCTGGGATGTACACAGAGGCGTGTAATTCTAATGGTTTTGGAAATATAACCGGACTTTTAAAGTGGTTTTGGTTGCAGATCTGCCTTTCATGTATCAAAAGTTGCTAATCATTGTCCTTGGATGAGATCTGTGGTCTCTGTGTGCCGATCTACTTCAATTAATTATCTACATTTAGGGGGTTTTAACACTTGGTTCATGTTATTTAAATACGTACAAGATTACGCTGACCCATCATTTTATAGGAACAGCGCTTCATGGTTTGCTGTGTTGTGCCTTCTAATATGCTTTTCTGCTCACCACGGATGCAAAGAGTGATCATTTGAGTTTTGAGATCCTTTCTGTATAGAGTTTGCATGTTCTCCCCGTGCTTGCATGGGTTTCCTCTGGGAAATCTGGTTTCCTCCCACAGTCCAAAGACCTGCACAGTAGGTTATTTGGCGATTCCAAATTGCCCCTATATGTGAGTGTGAATGGTTGTGCCTGTGATGGACTGGCGAGCTGTTCAGGGTGTAACCCGCCTTCACCCAGTGTTGGCTGAGACAGGCTGCAGCCTCCCTGTAACCCTTGCAGTTAAGCAAATGAGTGAGATGAGTGAATGTCTATGATTCTGTGCAGTGAGTGAATGAGTATGATTCTGTACGCTTTAAAGCAAGAAGGCCCTGGGATCGAGTTCCGGGCTCAGCAAGGGGGCGTTTCTGTGTGGAGTTTGCATGTTCTCTCTCCGTGTACTCCGGTTTCCTCCCACAATCATGCACATCCAAATGACCTCTAGGTGTGAGTGTGAGTGGTTGTGTGTGTGTTGCCCTGTGATGGACTGACAAGCTGTTCAGGGTGCACCCTGCCTTCACCCAAAGTCGGCTGAAATAGGCTCCAGCCTCCCAGTGGGTAGGATTAAGCAGTTTAGCAATGAACGAATTAATTTATTTTATCTTTCTCTTGTGCATTGCTTTTATATTAAATCCATTGCTACCTTGTCACTTTTCACTGTTTTTGCACGTCTCTCTCTCTCTCTCTCTCTCTCTCTCCCCACATTTCTGTCCGTGTGTGTGAAAAATCCATTATTCAGTGTTTGACCTTTGAGTTTGTCAGAAACTGAAGGGATTTTAACCATCAAGGAAAGAGAAACAGACGTAAGAGAAAAGAAATGATACAGGGCTGTTCCGGTATCATTCAGCACAGCACATGTATAGATATGGAGAACTGGAATTAAGGTGTGCGTGCATGTGTGTGTGTGTGTGTGTGTGTGTGTGTGTGTGTGTGTGTGTGTGTGTGTGTGTGTGTGTGTG
>JBCNYH010000026.1:29105750-29125432 GCA_039654325.1 Tandanus tandanus
TGGCCACCAAATGCGCTAGCTTAAGTTTGACAGAGGAAGGTGGGTAAACCTGTGTGTGTGTGTGTGTGTGTGTGTGTGTGTGTGTGTGTGTGTGTGTGTGTGTGTGGCAGATGTGGAGGTAGCTATGTTCAACTAAAACAAAGTCAATGTTATTCACTAAACAGCCAGACACAATTATATACACTATTATAATACAACACACACACACACACACACACACACACACACACACACACACACACTTTATAGGTCTGCTACAAATTAAACTGTTAATCACATTCGAGTCCAAATACTAATACACATGATGGGTAAAATTTTGCAACGGACATATTTAGTATGCATTAGGGTACGGCTAAGTAAACGTGCTTGCTGGGTGCTAATTAGATGAATTAGCATGTTGGCTAATAGGCTAAGCAAGCATTTTGTTCTGTGGGTTGTAGAACAACCACCAAGCTATATATGGAACTGGATACATTATGAGCGCATATGACATTGAGGCGAGAGAGAGAGAGAGAAAGAGAGAGGTGTGTAGCGAGATCTTCCTGTGATCGTGTAAAAGAGTGGACATGGTGAGATCCATCACGCACTAACAGTTTGCTCGCAGGCTGTGCGTGCATGTATGTGTGTGAGCGAGAGAGAGCGAGAGAGAGAGAGAGCGAGAGAATTAATTAAGATGTTCTGCCATATTCACTCCTACACAGAACACACGTCCAGCACACAGTGTCACACACACACACACACACACACACACGCACACACACACACGCGCGCGCGCACGATTATGGCATTATGAGGACACATTATTTGGACCATTCTATTTGCCGACCCGCTTAATCCTGGCAGAGTACACCCTGAACAGCTCGCCATTCTGACGCTGGGCAACACAAGCACACACACACACACACACACACACACACACACACACACAGCCATTCATATTTACACTCACACCCAGGGGCAACACATAACACCCAATTAGCTTAATGAGCAAACTCCTCAAAGAAACGCCCTCGCCGAGTCCGGTACGTGCTAATCACTACACTACCGTGCAACCTTACTTGGATCTCAAAAGCTAAAATGTTCTAAAAGCACCTTAAATGTCAAATATCGAAAGAGTACTTTCGATTGTTAGTTAAGGGGTATCTTGTATACAGGAGGTCCTCATGATGCTGGTGTGAGTGCACGTCCTTATAAAAAGATAAACACAATCCAACTCACTCACTCACTCACAGATAGAATGCCACTAAATTAATATTCTATATGTTGTAACTGTTTAAAGCTTAACTTAAGCTAACCAAACACACTGACACATCTGTTTGCTCGTGGTGTGTGTCATGTTATTACCCGACTTCTGTTTTGATTGGTGTTCCCCAGCCTGGATGAAACCTAAGCATCAAATGATAGTTGGTTTGCTAGCTTGCTGCCCTTGAGCCCAGATTTCTTTCTAAAGGATGTACGTGTCTAAAACTCTGACAGCTCTGACTGTGAATTCCTTTTACAGGCTTTACATCATGAACTTCCTGCACTTCAGGAAGATACTAAGTTTGTTTCCACCCCAAACTAAACCCGCTTTAAACCTGGGGTTGGTACGTTTTAGCTGTATGCACAAACTATTATACTGGTTAAATATGGTCTCTACATTCCGACAGCAGTCAATAACTTAAAAGCTCTGAAAAAGTAAAAAAAATAAATCGGTCATCTGCAGCCGCTGTAATCCTGTAAAAGCACCGACCAATCACCTCCTCAGGGTCTGCCAGGACTATCGAATCAAATGCTCCCTAGCAGCATGACCTGCAGTCAGGGCATGTGTGGAGGGGCGTGGCTTTGGAAGGGCCTCCGAGAGCAGGGAAGGTGTTAGCTGGAGCCCTGAAGAAATGCTAAGTTCAAATTTTGCTAGCTTTCCTACCTTTGCGAGATGACCCCAGCTTTAAAGGTTTGAAATTGGTTTGAAGACATGGTGCTGGAAGAACAACCAGCTGACATGGAGCTTTAGTGGCACACATCAGGACCCGACCTGGAGGCAGTGCAGTGTCCACAGCAAGGCGATGTCAGTAAAGAAAAAAGTCTGAGCAGCCCAAGGCACGACTTGCTCTGTGTGCTTTATACATTAGCAACTTTCACCACACACAGAAGATGTAGTTTGTCAAAAGCCAAAGGACTCAGAAGGTTTTTGTTTTTTTCTTAGACTCGCTCTGGGTTACAGATGTTTCTGCATGACCAGCACTCTCCCTCGGCAAGTTTCCTCGACGATCCAGTACAGCTGCTAAAATTAGCCGACCTGGCAGCTTTATGCTGAGCTAAATACACCACAGTGGGGACTCTCTTTAACAAGATTTGATGTGTCTCACGAAAAATAAATAAATAAAAACTGGGATTTTTTTTTTGTCGTTAAAATTAGGAAAAGTGATGCTTCAGCTTTCGCAAATTTAGAGAACCATCTGGGGCACATAATGCTGCTGAGAATTATAGACCAAAATAGATAACCGTTGACATTCTAGAGAAATTAAAAAAATAAAATAGTACTGTTCATTCTTAGGTGGTGTAGTGGTTACCACATCTGTATCACAGCAAGAAGGTGCTGGGTTCGATTCCCAGGCTCAGGCATTTCTGTGTGGAGTTTGCATGTTCTCCCTGTGCTTGTGTGGGTTTCCTCTGGGTACCCCAGTTTCCTCGCACAGTCCAAAAGACAAGCACATTAAACTAATTGACTGTACCAGATTCCCTGTAGGTGTGAGTGTAAATGTGAATGGTTGTGTGTGTTGGCCCTGTGACGCTCTGGCGAGCTATTCAGGGTGTACCCCTCTTTCGCCCACTGTCGGCTGAGATAGGCACCAACCTCCCTAGTAGTAGGATTGAGCGGTTCAGCAAGTGAATGTCCATTCATTAATTTGTTAAAATTGATTAATTTCAGTCCAACTCCAACACACACATTTAGCCTAAGGTGCATGTCTTTGGCATGTGGGAGATAATCAGAGTACCCAGAGGAAACCAATGTTAGCACAGGGATAACATGTAATCTCCTCATAGAAACGCCCTCGCCCTCGCCAACTTTGGTGTCAATGTGGTGTCATTTGTCATCCTTACATGTGTTTTTTTATTGCTGATATTTGAACTCAACAGCCAAACAAATTAAAAACCTCCCATCGCCTCTCCTTCAGAAGCTCCACCCCCCAACGGGGAACCTGCATGTCTCACTGCGCCTGCCCGGAAATACTTTTCGCGCACAGCATCATGGGATCAGCTGTATGTACAACTGTAATGTCCGTCATGCAAACATAGTAACAACTATGTTTTGGAGCCCATTTAGACTCCTGATGATGTACCTGGAGCAGCTCTCCACTCACTCTTTGAGGCAGCAACGGTATCTGAGTTGAAAAGATGGTTAAGATGCAGAAATGCCAGTTTAAAAGGCAAAAAAATGGATTTGGTAGAGAGGTAAGTTACGGCTAACTAGTATCTACATAACCCTGACAGAGTGTGAAGTCCCCTCCATTCACCATCTGACAACCAATATTCAAGCAGGCACCAAAAAATGGGGATAAAACCACTTAATCCTCATAACCTTGAGAACATGATGCCTGTGACTGTTTTATGATGGAACATGGATCTGCCACGTTATTTAGGGAGCTGCGTCAGCATTATCGCTGCCACCCGCTTCCCCCTCTCTGCCCATGTTAGTGAATGAGGACTAATTTATCTTCCATTTCACCACCTTTCTCACAAAAGTCCTCCTGATTAAGTCCTCTTATGGGTTTTATTTCTTGATTTTACCCCCGAAAATCCACTACAATCCTTTTCGGGGTTGTACTCTACACAATCGTTCCACCACGACATCGTCCCGCTACAACAATCCACATTGCTAATCCCTGTTTCATAAGTGGCGAGAAAATCACTCTGCATGTTTGTCTATCTATCTGTTATCTCTCTCTCTCTCTCTCTCTCTCTATCTATCTAGTTCTCTGTCTATCTATCTTTCTATCTATCTATCTATTTATCTTTGCAAGAAAATCACTCTGGACACCGGGAATGGTGACTCTTTGTGTGGAGATATCTGTATAAACATCTAGCTGCCTTGTACCATCCTGGAAAAATAATTTACTTTTCTTTGGATCTTTCTGCTAGGTGATTTTGATGAACTTGGTTTGAGTGGAAAACTGAGACGTCAGTGTGTTGATCTTATCTGCTATAAATGGCTGCTACAGATGGGTTGAAGTCGGCTTGAATTTACTGTATTTCCCCTTATTTCCAGCCTGACTAACGTTGATAATCCACTTGTTTCTAAGCTTAGTGTCCTTAGAAAAAAATGAAGAAACTCTAATGTTGATCTCTAACATGGTTATTAAAGCATCCAGGCACACAGCAAATTATACCCAGCATTTTGACTCTATCTGTGTGTCCTCAGCTGATCCCCTGCATGACTTAAATCCAGTATAGTGGTTATGCAGTACCCCTATTCACAGAGGCATTTTGCCAAGGCAGCAACACCAACACCACCCCCCATTTCCCCTCCAGCCAATCAGCAGCATGGACTAGTGTTGGGTGGCTCACCTTGAGCCACTTTCTTAGTTTCTCCAGACCCAAAGCTGTGTATGAACATTGGACATTTTTTCAAGATTTAGTGGTCTGTGAGGAGATAATCAGTAAATTTTTACAAAAATCTTAGAATCAAATGAATGCATAATTAGAAATATTAGATTAGAAGATATTTCAAAACTCACATAGCTAAAGTGCTAGCTACTGTCATGTCCCCATAAATATCAGCTAATGCAAAGGAATGCAGTCCAGTTTGATCTGATGCATTCCCAGCACTGAGTCTGTGGGTTTTTTTTTTTTTAAGTATGGAAAATTTAAATCTTTGCTTTATGAATCCTCACGTCTCTTAATCCCCCACCCCTGAGGTCGTCATTATGTTCAGGCTAGATACGCTGCTTTATTTTTTTTCTGTAATGAGCTGTTGGACTTTTTATTATTATTATTATTACCCACATCCTTTTTCTCCATTTCTGTCTCTCCCTCTTGCTCTATTGAGGGGGTTCTATCTCTCTCCATTCCTTTCCCCTGCTTTCTCCTCTCTACCAAAACACCCCCCCACCCCCACCCCCCACATCCCACACGCACATACATACACACTGCTCATCCATAATGCACAGAGGAACAGGAACTTTGATCTTCTGGCTGACTCCCCTCGGAGGCAGCAGCAAAGGAGAAATCCAGAAATAACAGCATGAAGCAAAAAAGAGAGTGAGGAAAAAAGTGTGTGTTGTGTGTGTGTGTGTGTGCACGCGTATGTGTAAGGGAGGGAAAAAACAGAGCAATAGGGAGCACAAGAGAAGTGTTTCATGTTTCATATAGTCTGAGAATGGAGACTCGACTCTTTTTAATAGCTTGAGTGCCATCACACACACACACACACACACACATACACACACACAGAGAGAGAGAGAGAGAGAGAGAGAGAGAGAGAGAGAGAGAGAGAGAGAGAGAGAGGAATGAAGATTTTCCAGGCGTGACTTGATCTACAAGGATTTTTACACACATACACACACGCACACTTTCCATATTATACTTTTGAGGACCTTCCATAATTAGTAGTAATTAATAATATTAAACACATGACTATTGATATGGCCAAATAATGCTGTGCCAACGCATCACTAGCAATAACCTTCTGTCATCTCAGTAACCATAAGAAAATATTTTGTCACTTTTAGAAAAATAACAGCAACATCAAAAATGATTTGCCTCATGAGAATCTGCCAAATGTCCCCGCAAGGACACGACTGGCAGATATTTCTATCCTTATGGGGACATTTTGTTCCCAATAATCTGATAAATCATGACCTCACTTCTCCAACCCACTCCAAACACACACACATACACACACACACACACACACACGCACACACGGGTCTCACCGAAACATTTCAGGGACCTTTCAGAAACAGTAAACGTTCATAGCATATGTTTTGGCCTATTATTGAACCCCACGGCTAATATGCTGCTTCTCCTCTAATCTGGGAGCCTGTCCGAGTGTGTGTGTTTCTTTAATATCTTGGTGGGGTCCAAATATCCCCACAAGGATAGAAATATCTGGCGGTTTCAACTTTGTAGGGACGTTTGAGAGGTCCTTAAGAGGCTTCAACAAACTAGAAATGCACTCAGAGAGCGCAGACCTCCACCAAGGTAGTGCAATCTATACATTTTTCAATCTGGGCTTTATTGCCAGATGATGTAGAATTATGGTTCCCCCTTGTGGCCTCTTCCGCAATAATTTTTAAGCTCTGTATTTTTTTCTCCCGCTGCATTCTGGGTGATTTTTCATTTGATTTTTTTTCTCCCGCTGCATTCTCAATGTTAAAAAATAAATAAATAAATAAAAATAATAAAAATAAATCATTCAAAAAACCTCCTGGATTCGGATCCAGGTCAGTGGATTTTGGATCAGGCCCAAAATTTTATGTTGTTTGCTGGCCCAAGATCCACATTTGGTGAAAATTTGGCGGAAATGCATTCATTAGTTTTCGAGTTATTGTGATCAAAGACACACAGACAGACAGACACACATGACCTCATGTATGTGTTTGAAACATGCTGCATAACAATGAATTCCTGTACAGCTTTAAGTGTCACAGCATGTGAGTGTGTGCGTGCTTGTTTTATTGTCAGCCCGTGAGCTTTGTGTGTAAGTGTGTGGAGATGAAGCAGTCCAGATGGGTCCAGATGGCTGTGTGTGTGTGTGTGTGTGTGTGTGTGTGTGTGTGTGTGTGTGTGTGTGTGTGTGTTTACATATAATGGTGCTGGAAAGTGTCTAAGCCAGTGTGTTTTGTATCTCCTGAATGCTACAAGCAATAGCGCTTCCTGACGTATGCAACACAATCGATGGCCTCGGGGTGGCATGGGACGACACGACCCTCAAAGCCTGCCATGCATCTGTTCGCCCACCGTCCTCCCTCATTAAGCCATGCTGCTCATCGGTTGCTATCACTGGTCTCTTCTTCAGTCCACCCTACCCCCAGTACCCCAAACCGCAAACACGTGCACAAGTGCATGATATCATCAAAGATATCAGCAATGCTTCTAGGCAGCCAGACTCCGCCCCCTCTTTTTTTCTTTACTCCTGACCCGCATGCCTTTCTTTTTTAAAAACCGTCTTCCTGATGAACCCGTACCAAAAAGATTTAATTAAAATCCTTGATTCGCAAATTGCATATTATGTTGTTGGGTCAGGTCTGTCACTGCCCAGAAGGCTTGTGTGTGTGTGTCCTAAACGCAGTGCAGTGAACATAATGAATGCTTTTTAAGGGCTCTGTATTACTCTGTATTCTTTGTTAATGGCGCCATCATGTGGCCATACACAGTAACGCAGTTTGCCTGTGACACCACACAGTATCTTCAACCAATTAAATAACTATTCTGAACTAACTGCTATATACTCGATTCATTTTCTAGTTACTTATTCATTCATTTTCCGAGCTGGTGAATATGATTGGGTTGCGGGGAGGGTGGAGCCTCGGTCGACTCTGGTTGAAGGTGGGGACACTCTCAACCACTCACCAATCCATTACAGGGCAAAACACAATTATTCACACTCTCTCACACACCTTGCGGCAATTTGGAACAGCTAATTAGTGCATGTCTTTGGACTGTGGGAGAAAACCCGAGTCCCCAGAGGAAACCCACGCAAGCATGAGGAGAACATGCAAACGCCACACAGAAAAGCCCTCGCCAAGCCCGGGTCTCGAACCCAGGACCTTCTTGCTGTGAGGGTCAAAGGTTAGTAGGGAATCTCCTGAGATTGAGAAATTCAGTATCAAAGCAGAGCCTTGGGGCAGGTCCAAAAAACAGATGCTTAACAGAGGTATCTAGACCTGCAAACAGTCCTTAAGGGTCTAAAAGATAAAACCAATCTCAGAATAAAGCAAAAGAGTCAAAGGTCATAAGCACCGCAGTGCAGGTTCGAACCAGTGAGGTGTCAACTCAGAACTTTAGAAAAGGTCTTAAAGAAAAAAGTTAAAATCGGAAACACAGAAAGCGTTTTAAAGCCTCACAAAACGTTCAAGAGCCAGTAGAGCATCAGGAACCTTATAAAGGGTCCAAGAGGGTGTGGAACCTTGACATGAGTCTTCAGGATTCAAGGTTCTAATAAGTACACATGATTAAGTCAGTAATGGTGTATTGAGCCTTTGAATCCTTCTGTAAGCATAATTGTGCACTGGAGGAATTTCACATTGGAGAAACATCCTGGTGGACTTTCAATTTCTGAAAGGGATACTCAGAAACAGTACTGCAAGTGTCCGCAAGGGGGAGGTGTTACTGCATTTTTAAGGAATGCATCTTTTTTTTTTTTTTTTTTTGTGCATGGGATTTTCTTGTGGTTCTTAAATAATTGTGGTTACACACTTGTTCACCCATAAACACTGTTTTACTGAATGTAAAAACAAATGAAGCAATTCCATTTTACTTTTAATACTTTTACTAAGAAAGTGCCAGTTAATACCAACAATATGGATTCAATCTCTCACTTACTCATTTGCTGAAGCCTGTCTCAGTCAACACGTGTTTTAAATGCGGGGTACCCCCTGAACAGCTAGCCGGACCATCGCAGGGTCAACACACACACACACACACGCACGCACACACACACACACCCCTAGAGGCAATTTGGAACAGCCAATTATCTTAATGGGCAAAAGATTATTACTTTAAATTTAACAATGACCTTATCTTTGACCAAAGATAGATGTCCTAGATAATGTCCTGGATGTTTATCTGTGATGTAATCCGCTCAACCACAGAGCCTTATCCATCACTTACATTTTTGCTTGTTTCTGGTGTTGGAACAAAAACCTCTCCTCCCTTCGATTTTCCTTCTTTTCATAGTGAAGCCAACAAGCGAAGAGTTCCAAACGGATGCTGAACAAGCACAAAACTTCTGAAATCTTTATAATATATAATATTATATATAGTATATATTATACATCATAATATAAAATTATAATATATAATCATATATAATCATTATGACCAATTATAAAATATTACAGATAATACTTTTCCCCACAAGACACAGTCTGATAGGTATAAAATATGGGGAAACAATTCAAATCAAGTCTCCAGTCTCTGAGTGAGAGTACAAACATACCGGTCCAGTGATATGCCTTCCTGTATTTTATGTAGCCCTTACAGGAAGCTCCATTTTCCCCTTATACCCGGGCTTGGAACCTTAGAATTTATTAAATACCATCCATTGTAATGTGTGAGGCATGGTTCATGCATAAACCTTTTTAAATACATTTATTTATAAAATAACCCTATAAACTGAAATATGGGAAAACTGTATCACCGGCAGTTATGCTTGTACTCGAACTCAAAGACGTGAAACCTTACTTGGAACTGCCCGTTAAACATTAGAGACTTGGCGGCACAGTGGTGTAGTGGTTAGCACGTCCACCTCACAGCAAGGTGGTCCTGGGTTTGATTCCCGCACTCGGGCGTTTCTGTGCGGAGTTTGCATGTGCTTGTGTAGGTTTCCTCCGGGTACTCCGGTTTCCTCCCACAGTCCAAAGAAATGCACATTAGACTAACTGGCTGTTCCAGATTGTCTCAAGGTAAGTCTGAATGGTTGTGTGTGTGTTGGCCATGTGATGGTCTGGTGAGCAGTTCATGGTGTACCCCACCCTTGTCCAGTGTCGGCTGAGATAGGCACCAGCCTCCGCACAACCCTAGTTGGATTACGTGGTTCAGCAAATGAGTGAATTGCCCCTCAAAGACATAAGTCTGGACTTGGACTTTCTTCTCAAGAGATGCGACATTTGATTTATACTCTACCACAAACCTGAATCCTGACCTGGACTTAAAACTGGGCTTACCCTTCAGAGACCTGAGACTAGACTTAAACTTTCTTCTTTAAGACTTGACTTGGACTTGCAAATAATAATAATAATAAACACGTAATAATAAACACAATTAAATTTAAAAAATGCTTCTCTGGTACCCAGTTTGATAAATGAGGCCTATTGTCATTATATAAATACTGTAAGAGCACCATTAGATCCACCATCACCACCCCAATCTATTTAAAAATGGTTTGCTCCAGGAAAGGCTTATAAATGTACATATGAATGAGGATCTGTCTGCCTGTCTGTTTTAAAGAGATACCACAATCGATTTTTCAGAACACTTGCTTTCCATCTAATCACTAATCACTTTTAGTATATATTTAGTGAAATGACAAGAGTTTTACTCCATGAAAAAAACAAAATACTGAATAAATACATCTTAAACTGACTGGACAGAGCAGACTTGGAAATCTTCAGCTGTTTCAGTGGATGATGTATGAACATGAATCTCATAAGTGTTGATGAGCGAGATATACATGAGTAGTGATAAAAGCCGTGCTGTCCTGGAGTACAGTGGCGACTTGTCAGATGGATAAAATGGCAGGAAACATAAATAACAGTTGAAGATAAGCACTCAGAGATGCTTTTGAAGAATGTTGGTTGGTTGAAACAGAGCGAGGATGAGGTTGGTGTGTTTAGCTGGCCGAACCCCAACCCATCACCTGAGCATCACTGTGGTTGTCGAAACGACCAAGGCGAGTGTTTTTGTGTAGTTATCTCTTTGTTCCAGCTTTCTACGACACTGCCAATGTTACGCAGCTGGCCACGAAGACGACAAAAAGATGGAAATTGGCAGATGGTGTCATTCCGCCCGCTTCTATTCTGGTGGAAGGTGGAGATTAGACTCCTTCGTCGGTGAGTTTTTTAAATTAGATTTTATTGTTGAAGCTAAATAGCAAAAATTATTCAGCTGAATGTTTGTCAAAAGCTTCATTGTTAAAGCCAGACCTAACTTTAGCTACCATGCTAACGCTTGGTCAGACATAATGTAAATACATCAGCTGATAATACACACAGAAATACATGAGGATTTCTATCAGTATATCTAAAGTTAGGTTTCTAACTGTGGTAACTCCGTGATAACGTTGAGGTTACATGCAGAGAAACGGATAGAAACTTTAGAAAGAAAAAAATTGTCGCACACTGACTGGCATTTGAGTTTTTATTTATTATTATTATTATTACACCAGACACCAATGTATTGACAAAGTGTAACCTAATGACAGTGTAATGACAAAGTAACCTAAAAAAGATAATTTACTTCAAAACAAAATATACATTAAAGAAGAAAATCTAAATATTTAAATAAATTTTTTTTTTTTTACCTGATTCAGGAAGACATACATAAATATGTATTAAATAAAGCTGCAAATAAATTTCTAAATTTAAATACAGAACCCAGAACCAGTCTGCTCTGACAGTTATCATAATTTATACATTTCACATACATTCATTTACAGATTTGCCCAAAATGGAAAAAATAAATGTTACTTGGACTTTTTTCTAATTTTGTAAATTTTGATTACTTTGTAAAATAAACGTAATACATTTTGTGATAAATCTTATATCTTATTACTGAAGTTAGCAAAATAAAACTAAATTAAGTTTGTCTTTGAGACTGGGTTTGTCTCCCAGCTCATTTTGTAAGAAAATGAAAGTTTCAAAGTTTTGTTGACAAAGGAATTTATTTTATTTGTTTAATGGAAAATTCTGTGAAAAATTTTGCTAACTTACTACTTTAGTAATAAACTCCTACATTTATCACAAAATTTAAGTTGTCCACCAATCTCATTCCCTGTCTGGGAAAATTAAACAGTATCATCATAATTTTAAATATACTTTTTATAATTATTATTTTTAATAATCAACAGTAAAAAACCCACAATTTTCAAATTTTTTTTTTTTTTTTTTTTTAAATCCAAATGCTATTTTAAGGCTACTTAAAACTAAAACTAAGAGATTTACACAAAAGTACACAGAAGTTATTATACTGTTTATCTTCAGGCTGAAATCATAACACTACATAAATCAATAGTCATAACTTTCAATACATAAATATTAGTCAGAGAGCAGTTAGCATAGTGCTAATAAACCTCAATTACTAGCCTTGCAACAAGTACTTTAGAAATTTGAGTAGAAAAGGAACATTTTCTTCAGTGAGAGAAAGTATTGATAAATTTATAAATTGTTACATTTTCAGCACACGAAAATTAGACACGACAGAAACCTTACATCATCTACACAAATTTTTATATAATTTTTTTAAGAGCTTCTAGAGGTTCAGTGTGGAAGTTTTTATTGGGTCAGATTTGTGTTGAAAATAATACATGTCCCATTGAGCAAAATGGAGTTACAAAAAAAACAAACAAAAAAACCCACCCTGTTTCCATCAACGTTGTACCTTACTCATCAATACGAACAAATATATTCGGAAAATTGACTGTCAGAATGTTTATGCAAGAAATGCGGTGTTCGTGAAAATCCCATTGGTTTAGGAAAGGTTTTCGTATGCCATAAGAGCGCCTGAGTCTGTAGAAATGTACATATTACGAATGTGTGTGTGGGTGTTGGCCATGTGATGATTTGGCAAGCTGTTCAGGATGTATATCACCTTCGCCCAGTGTTGGTCGAGCCAGATGCCAGCCTCCCCCTGACTCTAATAGGATTATACGGTCGGAGAGAGTGTGTGAATTATTTACTTGTACGTGGTTATTCCTCTCCTGAGAGTAAAATCAAACTCTGCCTGAAAAAATAAGCTACTCTAAAATCACCCATGAGTGTGAACGTGGGTGTGAATGATTGTTTGTGCCCGTGTTAGTCCTGCAATAGGTTAGAGAACCTTTCAGGATGTAACCATCCTCGGAATCAAAGTCAGCTGGGATTGGCTCCAGCGTCCCCATGGCCCTGAGGGATAAGTGGTATAAATAATTTATGGAGGCAACATTCTAAACAGTCAAATCTTCGCCTGGAATAATTATTTTTGGGAGGAAAAAAAAAAAAAAAAAAAACAAGCAAAAATATTCCTCTTAGCTAACAAGTTAGCCATAATTTTAAGACCCAAGAGATCTAGCACAGCTAATCAAATGTAAAAGAACCAACAACTGATTCGGGTTGTTTTCTAACCACTGTATTTTCTCCACAACATTATGAGGTCACATATAACAGGCTAAGGCACATTTGGCATAGTTCACTCTTTAATGTCATATTGGGGTTTATGGGTCATTATGTTTTCATGTTGCTTCGTCAGCTTAGCTTAGTATTACCTTCAACAGCCATGTTGTCCTTGGTTAAGGTAGGTGTATTAGCCTTTTGTACCTCACCAAGTGCACCAGTTTGTGAGTTGCTGCCGTTTCTAATGGAGTTTGTCGTGTTTCGTACAGTCAAGCTGAGCTTCCTAGGAACAGCTGGATTGATGCCCTTTCTCATAGCATTTTTGACAGTAGCATTTTTGCCGGAGGCTTTGAGATTTTTTTGTACATTCTCCTCCTTTTTAGCAGCAAGATCAGGAAACTGTTTAATGTACAACGCTCTGGTGTACTGGAGTTCAGGCATGATGAGCCTTTTGCAAAGACTGTACGTGTCGTTGTCCAATCCCGGCTGGATATTATATCCCTGGATAACTGCTTTGCCATATTGGAATGGCTTTAATGACAAATCACGAACCTTACCTGGATGTACAGCTTTGCCCCCAACAAGGCATGTTTTTTCCAGTACTGCCCTTATATCCCTAAGACGCTGTACTTCCTCTTGGAGCTTAGCGCGTCCTAGCAACTTGTCTACCCTCTTCCAGAAGCTAGAGTTAAAGTGTTGGTACAGTCGCCAATCCAACGAGCTCCACTCCTTCACCTTCTCTGCCATTTCTGCACTCGGCGGTTTCCGCGCTTCCTCACTTCGACTGTTCAAACGGAATGATACAACATCTTCCAGTGTCCAGCAGAGGGTGTGCCTGAGCAACACCATCGACTCATCGAAGTACTCCGAGATCAGGATGAGATGGAAGTCTCTATCAACAGCGGAAATTACAGACGCGGCTCGTTTGTCCAGTTCTGCTTTGTCTGACCCCGCCGAGTTGTTAAAGCCGAAGTCGAAGGTGAGGATGTTGCGGGCGTAATAATTAGTAGGTAAATTAGCATTGTAAGAACGGCCATTGTCGAGCAAAAAGTCCTCGAGGGTCGTGAAGTTGCGGAAGGCTGGGATTCCTTTGTAGTATATGAAGAGCGACTCCATCATGGACACTGGATTGCGCAGGATGGAGAAATAAAACGTATCCAAGGGCATGACCTTTCTCACCTGAGAGACAGATATTTATATGTTTAATATATTACACTACTAATTTTGATGCAGAAACATTATGGATTTCTGATTGAACAAATTTGGATAAGTGATGAAATGCTACAATATGCATACACGGGATACGGCTTGCGGAGCGCATGTAAAATCTGCAGCAGATTCCATATACGCGGATACGGCATGGGTATTCCAGATGCATTACCCACACATCACATGTTTTGTGGATATTTTCTCGTGCATGAGGTAAGCGAGATGATCCTTGCAATACCTTCAAAACGAGTCAATTAAGACCCGACATTGAAGTTTGAATTGTAGCAGTGTCGCTCATGTAATATTACATAAGCTATCCCACTATTTCAAGTAGTTGGTGAATATTAAACAAACACAAATTAATAGGCTGTGTGTAAATATTAGCCTACTTATCTTAAACAAAGTACTAAATGTTGTTTGGGCAATATTACAGTCCTTGATCTACAGCACTTCCTTAAATCATCCCGGCCCGGCTTTAAGATGCTGTCAAACGGCTTATCAACTGATTGACAGCTCACAATTCATCCTGCTTTCGGTATACGAGATGAAACCAGTAACGACGATTTCTCTTTCTCTGTTGTTTTCAGAATGCCATTACTACTGTGAATGTTTGCTCTCCTAGAAGAAGATATTCTCCCATAAGCACATGTTGACATGTTTCAAGAGCCACACACCAAAAAGAGAATTAACAGACTGGCGTTCCTTGTATATATAATCTGCAAGCACCCATTAGGCATACCGGATACCATGTGTACACTACATAATGCATTCCTCATACCGTGCATGTGTACTCTTGGCTTAAAGATTGTGGTTGTGAGAGATAATGAAGATAATGGAATGGATTTGGGTGCAGATTTGTCTCCATTGTGTCCCAACAATCAAAATCAGTGTCCCGATTATACACTGGTCTTACTAACTCTCATCCCAAATCATCTTCGAACCATCCAACTCACAATCCAGAACCATACAAAACCAAATATATAACCTAGTTAGCGCTCAACATTTCTGGAGTAACCCCGGCCTGCACACATCCTCAAACACACCCCCTAGAGGTACTTCCATTTATATTTTGTTCTATAGTCACAGATTAATATAACAGAGATAATATTATTATTTATTATGCACTGCTATATTGGCTGTAATGCTAACTAGCAAACACAGCAAGAGTTCTTGTGTTTGGCGGCCATGTGGACTCTCCCACACAATTTCCAGTCAGCCTCCTTTTTACTTGAAAAAGAGACCAGAGCTAGAACAAAATCTCAAAGGGCTCGTGATTGGCTGTTTTTACTGATGGGCGGGACTTAAGTAATACAGCTGCGCTGTAGAGAGTTACAGTTCTTTTTTTTCCTTGTCGTATTTTTATCTTTTTTTATTTGTTTCAAAAGTAAAGTGCTTTATAATAATATTAATTATTATTACCACTACACAGTGGCCCAGTCCATTATTTTAGGCACTGAGCTGTATGTGCATCAGGCCAACATTAGCTAACTTAGTACTCGCATTCTGCTTAGTCGGACATCGAGCCCCTGAGAATGAATTTTGGTGGGAGTTAATCTCATTAGCCCATTTTCACATTCAAGCATTCACACTTTCTGACCTCAGGCCCTCGGAAGCGCATGTGGTTGCACATGATGTGGAACTCTTTCACTCTGTGAGACCGGACACCCTCAACGAAGTGTGGCGTGAAGAAGTATGGGTAAAAGAGCTGGTTGTACATGTTTGTTGGCAGTGCAAACGTCAAGTTGTGGGTGTCACCATAGCGATAAAGGATGTTTAGGATGGTGCTGCTGGCCGTCTTGTGCGTTTTCAGAAAGACAATATGGTTCTTGGGTTGACACGAGCCATTGTGCTCGCTGGAGATGGATGGTTGTTTGGTTTCGTCTCCTTTCTGAAAATGGTCCTGTGGAAAAATTTGGGCTTGTGGTTGTTTTGGGACTTCCTGGCCAACCACTGATTCTCCTTTGGGGTCATGTGGTGTATCTGATTTGCTTGCTATGTGATTTGGTATGGAGATCTTCTTGGATGTGTTATCCAGACGTGGAGCTGAAGTTGTGTCCACCTTTTTGCTTGAGGGTTCTTTTTCATCCCTCCATTGGAATGGGTGGAAGGCTACTTGGTTCAAATTAAAGTTGTCCGTGATAGACTGGGCATCTTGCTTTCCAGCGAGAAGGGGATGGAACTGGTGGTCAGAACTGGTGTTCTTGTTGTTCCTGAGAGGAAGAAGGAGTACAAAAGAGGTTTTCAACCAAATTGCCAAATTTACACATCCAATTAGATCTAAAAACACAAAAGATGTAGTGGCTTGCATAAGCTGGAGTCAAGCACCACATAGGATTGACGACTGTAACAGAGTTTGTGAAGGGGCAACTTTAGCATTAACAGTTTCTTTCTGAATGCAGTGCTACTTCTCAAATAATCCCCTGACAAAAAAAGACACTGAAGAAATGTTTTAGAGCGAACAAATCGATTCAGTTAATTTATCTACCATGCATTCAAACAGGATCGGAGTTCAAAAGAATTGTATTGTTTCTGAATTGAACCGTATTGTTGCGGAGATTAACAAACAAGAGTTAAATTTAGGGGAGTTGGCACCGAGTCAAATCATGAATTATCGCCAAGTCGGAGCTGAGTTGAATGGCACTGTTGCTGAATTGACTCATCTTGCAAAAATCAAATTGTGTTATTGCTGAATCCAATCGCACTGGTGCTGAATCAGATTGTATTAGTACTGAATCGAATTGGGCTGGTGCGGAGTCGAATTGTGAATCAACTTTCTGAATAGAATCGCACGAATACTGAATGGAATCTTGTTGGTGCCGAATCAAATCATATTAGTGCTAAATCGAATCGTATTCGAGTTGAATCAAAACATACACAGACGAATCGAATCATACTGGTGCTGAATCGTATAAATTTGTATAATAAAGTACACAGATTTGATGAACAGTTAGTGTACATGTCATGGGTTGGTGTCTGAAAGGAGTGTGAGCTCATTCCCAGCCTGAGATCAGACGAGTTCCTTCTGTGTATTCGGTCATATCTCACATTGAAACATGACAATAAACAGGAATTCATGATGATAAATGACTAAAATATATTTGGTTACACTGTAACTGATTACCGTAGTTCTTACGGTAATATACGTTATTTGCTACAGTAATATACCGTATGATTGTTCTCCGGTAAGTTACTGTAACTACATAGCATGCCGGGAATTTTCTTTGGAGCGAAGTATCTGCAGCTTCCCGCACACGGCATTGTTTGCATTGATACCGTAATAGATTTTCACAGATTGCTATGTGAGTGCAACCGCATGATAATCACACAGTAAATCGTATTAAACAAGGGCTAAAATAGTCAACATCACTACTCAAATTGCTTCTAAGTGTTTGACTGTTATTTCTGCACGAGCACAAACTGACTGGATCTAACGTTTAAAATATTGGCTAGCATCAGCAAAGAAAAACTTTGCAATAGGCCTACACGTAGGTTAATGGCTTCTTGCTATTAAACGCGTTGTTTCGCTGCGCTGGGTGAGGTAGAACTTATTTATATATAAAATAGCATTTTTATTACTTTGCATGTCCTTTATGTCAGGTGGTCATTATATGCTGTTTAATAATTATTATATTATACCATGCAGCAACATGGCACATAAGAACTAAGGTTTCCAGTTTACAGATACATTTAAAGCTGTAGGGCAGTGGTGGCTTAATGGTTAAGGTGATGGGTTACTGATCGAAAGTTCAGCGGTTCAATCCCCACTTTCACCACTGTTGGGCCCTTGAGCAAGGCCCTTAAACCTCACTTGTAAGCCCTCACTTAATTGCTCACTTGTATAAAAATGATAACTGTAAGTCATTCTGGATAAGAGCGTCTGCCAAAATGCTGGAAATGTAACACAGCGTACAAATTGCAGTAATTTACTTTTGCCAAGTTTGCAGCAAGATATCTGTTACCGTTAAAAATACAGTAATTTATTTTTGCATTATTTACAGTAAGCTGTTTCACACTGTGAAAATTACAATCATTTACTATAGCCTATATTAACGGTAAAGAATTTTTTTTACCGTAAAAGTTACGGTAATTTACTGGCAACTCTACTGCCATTAATTTACCGTAACTTTTATGGTAAATTTTTTTACAGTGTAGGTAAGAGCTATTACACAGTAGACATTTTATGTACTCCGTTAAAACTCACCAAGACTGACGAACCGCGCTCAGTAACTGCAGCGCCACACACAGGATAGTCAGAAACGTCAAAACATGCCATATAAAACGCAAGTGACAGCAAAATACCCTCTTTACACACCTATAAAAACACAGAGAGAGAGAGAGAAATGAGAAGTGTATATACACCTAGGGCTACAGGGTGACAGCAGTTAGTACGTCCCCCTACGGCAAGATGGTCCAGGGTTTGAGTCTCAGGTTCTGTGAGGGCGTTTCTGCGGAGTTTGCATGTACTCCCCGTTCTTGTGTGCGTTTCCCCCCCAGGTACTCCAGTTTACTCCCACAGTCCGAAGACATGCACATTAGGTTAATTAGCTGTTCCAAATTGCCATTAGGTGTGAGTGTGAATGGTTTTGTGTGTGTTGGCTCTGTGACGGTCTGGTGAGCTGCTTAGGGTGCACCCCACCTTCACCCAGTGTCAGCTGAGATTGGCTCCTTAGTAGGATTAAGTGGTCCAGCAAATGATTGAGTGAATATATAGACATATATACACAGAGAGAGAGAGAGAGATGCACAGAAAGAAAGAAAGGAAAGAAAGAAAGAGCAAACCCACAATAAGCAAACAGGCAAAGAAAAAGAAAGGGGAGAAGAACAAAGGAAAAACAGAAACAAAGAAAGGGACAACATAAAACATAAATTAGGAACAAGAGAAGAAAGTAGGAAGAAAAAAAAGAGAAAGAATGGAATGAAGAGGAAAAGTGTTTCACTCCTTGTTGCAAATCTGCAGTTCATGATTTTATATAAATATGATTTTACTGAGCACAATTACATCACACACACACACACACACACACTGCTGAGACAGCTGGATTTAGATGCTCTTTCTGTCTCAATGACAAATACTTCAGAAACTTCTTAGCAGCACAAATGTTTTCCATGTGGAACTGATGATGACTTTGTCCTCACACAGTCTGCATGCATATGATACTGTATACACAGTAATAATAATTACTAGAGCGACTCTCAGAGTGCAAGGCATCTCCACCACACAGCACGTATAACATAAATAGACTTTATATGGGTACTGGGTTTAAAGTGTGTTCATCTTACAAATTTCCTTAGTATGTAAACGTAAGACTTTTTACTTTGAAAAGATGTCTATGCCTATATTCATAAATATCTATGCCTATATTCTATTTGCACTACCTCAACCACTGATACTCTGTGTGTTGTGTTGGGGGGGGGGGAGGGGGGGGGGGGGGGGGGGGGGGGGGGGGGGGGGGGGGGGGGGGG
>JBCNYH010000026.1:29251525-29263744 GCA_039654325.1 Tandanus tandanus
TACTATTACTACTACTTCTACTACTACTTCTACTACTACTACTACTACTACTACTACTACTTCTACTACTACTACTACTTCTACTACTATTACTACTACCACTTCTACTACTACTACTACTACTACTTCTACTACTACTACTACTACTACTACTTCTACTACTACTGCTACTACTTCTACTACTTCTACTACTACTACTACTACTACTTCTACTACTACTGCTACTACTTCTACTACTACTACTACTACTACTACTACTTCTACTGACAATACTTTTGAACACGTTAATTGCTTGTTCTAATATGTTATAATTTCTATAGTTAAAAACTACATAGGGACTAACAAGGCAATGTATGTTTATTAATATAAGTTGATATATTTTCTGTAAGGAGATGCTTAATGGAAGGAGTCACCAGTGTCAGTGCTTTGTAGCAGTCAGAGATAAAGCTGAAACAGTAAGTTTTCCACCATGAGAAAATCAAGGACAGAGGCTGCTGAATTTTATTGTTACTTTAATTTTAATAATTTTGATTGTCATTTTTTTTGCCATATTAACTTCAAGAGGTAGCGAGGGAATTACTGTTTATAGCTGCTATAATGTAAGTAATAACAGGAAGCACCAGCTTTAGGGACATAAAATGTCATTTTAAATAGATGAAAAGAATAATGTGTCATTCCTTTAAAAATTTGTTACTGAAATATTTGGCATGAAGTGAATAAATACAGTTCTATCAGCTAGTTATTAGCAAAAGAATATTAGCTAGTTGTTAGTTAAAAGTGTAAAAGACGGATTATATTAAAAGTGGATTTGAGTTTGCAGAATTTACAGTAAGGTGGAGTTTAATTTGTGGGATTTAAAGTAAAATGCATTTGAGTTTGTAAGATTCCAAAGTAATGAGTATTTCAGTATGTAAAATTTACAGTAATGTTGACTTGAGTTTGTAGGTTTTAGCTTGTAGCTATCAAGAATTCAAAAATACTTAAAAAGTAATAAAAATTATTTATTTTACATTTTAAACTAAAACTAACTAGCTTTGCTTTCTAGCTCAGTAATAAACCATTCAGATATGGCGTTACACTTTATTTGGAAATTCTACAGAATTTCTAAAAATTGTGAATTTTTTGTAAACCTTTTTTAGATATCACCTAGTGAAATTTTGACTCAGATTGTATTTGATCAGGAATCTACTAAACACAGGAATGTGCTAGCTACCACTCAAAGTAATTAGCTTGAAAATGGCCATACATGCAAGAACATGCAAGAACTCAGTATAGAGCAACTGTCAAGAACCAAGTTAGGCATTCGAATAGTATACTTTCAGAGTGAAAAACACTGTCTTAGAAAGTAAAAAATAATGTATAAAAACATGCAGTGCATTAAAATCTAAATTACACTTTGGTAACTAATCCAACTCTCTAAGTACTGACTGAAAGGATTTGTGTGTTGGAAAGAAGTTAATAGTAGAGATGTTAAGACGTGTACACAATATTGGAGTTGAGCTAAGTGTTTTAGGGAAAGTAAACAATAAAATATGCAGTGTGTTTTGTTAAAAGCCACCAACCTTTATAAGCATGAACTTCTGCATGGGCTCGTACCACTGCAGCAGAACCACTCTGGATTCCAAAGCGCCACACAAGAACACACATCCTCGCTGACTGTTTTGGACTAAAAAAAGAAAAACAGTAATAAATCTTTTTTTTTTATTACATACGGAACATTTTGTATGTATATTGTATATTTTGTCAGTATTCTGAAACACAACATAGTAGGCTTTAGTAGACTGATTTCGTATAGACTGCAGAAAATAATATCAAGTGAAAATATCTCAGACAAAAATGTATAATATTTCTCATAATTCTAAAAGAATTTATTTATTTCAAGCATGACATTATTTCTGCGATTATCAGATCATTTCTTTTTTATTCTCAAAATAAAGTTTTTAAATAGGCAATATGATCAGCCAATAGAAAAACACAAAATAAATTAATTGTATAGAGTCAATCATCTTATTTTGCTACAGTCTTATGATGTTGATGTAACACATAGAATGAAAATATATCTTTAGATGAACAAAGATATTAAACTTTGTGGGATTTTTAGTTAAGTTACACTTCTTAAAGGAAGTAAACATATGCTCATTCATGAAAAATAAACCTCTAGTCTTCCTCAAAACTACATACCTTATACTTTAAATATTTGTTTTTGGTAAAACTTGTTGAGAAATTTTAAGTAGTTTAGCACCGTTATTCCAGTATCATTTATGTCAATCTTTAAAAGTATATTTGGGTTTAGTTGACTTAGAATAATATACAGTATATATGTCATATGTATGTAGTGATTTTTTGAGTCCCTGGGGTTTGGGTTAAAAAGAAGATAGTATCAAAAGTTGAAGTGGAGGAAATCGGAGTATCAGGCACCACTGGGGGAGCAATTGTATGATTTACTGTAATATTTGATTATTGGATGATTTATGTAACTATTGTATGAGGAGTTTATTCACTGCAATGAGTGTAAGGTTCTTTTATTATTTTATTTTCGAGCCATTCCACTCTGTACGAGTATTGCACGGACTGTCCTTGAACACGGAAAATGTCGGACCTTGAAAAGGAACAAATGTCCGTACTAAGCAATAGGGGGCATCGAGTTCAGACCCTTCAGGTCAACTTGACATATGATATCATTAATCAGAAAAAGCCTAAAGTAAACAATGTCAGCAAGTGTAATGGCAGAAATTAATGTTGGCGAACCGAAAAGATGGTAAACGTGAAGGTATAAAGGGAGGGGTCTTGATGGACCACTCAGCATCTAGGAATCAGTCATGGGCATGAGGAGGAACTTGAGGGACAAGGTCAAGTTGAGACATGATGTCATGAGGGACAAATAAGAGTCTAGGGCTAGAGGATGATAGACCAATCAGAGTGGAATGGGCACTATATAAGCCAGTGCAAAGCTGGTTCGGGCTCTGAGGTTTTTCTCTCTGAACAATTTTCTTCTGTGTGATTGTATGCTTTTCCTAAGGGCTAAATAAACACCTAAAAATGGATTTGAATCTCTTGCGTGGTGAACTGGACACTTTTCGCCACAACAAAGGTAATACTTAAATTTGTAGAGTAATTGTTGAGTAATTTGGCGATGTAATTTAGTGTAGGATTTAGAGTATTACTGATATGAGTTTGTGGGATTTCAAAAAGTGGTTTTGATACTGTGGGGTTTGACATCATGTGGATTTAAGTTTTGTGGTATTTACAATAAATGTAGATTTAAAATTTTGAGGTTAAGACCGATGTGGGTTTGAGTTTGTGGAATTTAGCATAACTTGTATTCGAGTTTGTTAAATTTATTGTGATTTGAAGTTTTTGAGTAATGTGGATTTTGAGTTAGTTAGATTTAGAGTAATGTGGATCTGAGTTTGTGGGATTTAGAGTAATGTGGATTTGAGTTAGTTAGATTTAGAGTAATGTGGATCTGAGTTTGTGGGATTTAGAGTAATGTGGATTTGAGTTAGATTTAGAGTAATGTGAATTTGAGTTAGTTAGATTAAGAGTAATGTGGATTTGAGTTTGTGGGATTTAGAGTCATGTGGATTTGAGTTTGTGGGGTTTAGAGTAATGTGGATTTGAGTTGGTTAGATTTACAGTAATGTGGAGTTCAATTAGCTAGATTTAGAGTAATGTGGATTTGAGTTGGTTAGATTTACAGTAATGTGGATTTGAGTTAGTTAGATTTAGAGTCATGTGGATTTTGAGTTAGTAAGATTTAGAGTAATGTAGATTTGAGTTAGTTAGATTTAGAGTAATGTGAATTAGAGTTAGATTTAGAGTAATGTGGATTTTGAGTTAGTTAGATTTAGAGTAATGTGAATTAGAGTTAGATTTAGAGTTAGAGTAATGTGGATTTGAGTTAGTTAGATTTAGAGTAATGTAGATTTGAGTTACTTAGATTTAGAGTAATGTGGATTTGTGTTAGGTAGATTTAGAGTAATGTGGATTTCAGTTAGTTAGATTTAGAGTAATGTGGATTTGTGTTAAGTAGATTTAGAGTAATGTGGATTTCAGTTAATTAGATTTCGAGTAATGTGGATTTTAAGTTTGAGGGTTATAGAGTAATAATATTTAAGTTTGAGGGTTATAGAGTAATACTGATTTGAGTTTGTGGGATTGAGAGTCAGCTGGATTTGTTATTGGGGGTTTAGAGTAATGTGGATTAGAGTTCGTGGATTTTTAAGTACATTTCAGTCTGAAACGCTTTACGGAATATAAATTTAATTAAATTTTGTTGCCTCTTTTTATTTATTTTTATGTGGAATTAAATTTGTTCATTGGAATCTGAGACATGTACAGTATTACTGCTTGTACTTGCGGTACTTCATGCTTCCCTTACCCACTGAGCATGCTCGGCATCCCTTGGTGTCTGGGATCTTTGTGGTGATGGCGAACTTCCTGCTCAAAGAAGGTAATTGGACAAAAAAACTGAGTTAGTTTGGTTCTAACTGTATGCATTCGTGCATATACACGCATATATGTGGTTATGTGTAGGTGTGTATTACTGTTTGTGGATGTGTGTTTGGTAATTTGCACTTGCAAAAAGTAGTCATGGTGTCATGTAGGTCATATGAACGCTGATGTTTCAGTTCAAGCGCAGAGGATTCGGTGAAACTTCTACTTTTGCGGGTTGTGCAGAATAACAGCAATGTTGCTAATGTTAGTTTTGTGCACTGAGACTTCTGAATGAGTGATTATAATGAAAAAATAAAGAGATTTAACACCTGTTGTTTAACTTAGTGTGTGTGTGTGTGTGTGTGTGTGTGTGTGTGTGTGTGTGTGTTTGGTCACCTGGGTATTAATCTGTGTGTTGGCAATGCCACGCGATGTTCTTTTCTAGCCTGCTCGTACAGTTCCTTGAGAGAGTGGGAATGTAGCTGGGAGGATTTTCCTGAGCACACACACACACACACACACACACACACACACACACACACACACATAGTTAGCATAGCTGTAGTGTATAAAGCTGTTTCATGATAAATCTAGGCAAAAAGCAGCATGTAGATATTCTTCAATATTTCAACACAACACAGCAACCTGAGGACACGCCTGGACTGGATTCATTACCATCTAGCGTTTTACATAAATAAACACACACAGCTAAAGCCTCCCTGTGGACACTGTGGATGATATGTGCAAACTACCCCCACATCCTAAAACACAGGAATGACATCAACATGTTCCTAACTTTCTGTTGTTTATAGTTTTTGTGTGCTATTCCATTTAAAATAATAAGTTAAAGTGTCTTGCATTAGCCACTCATCACACTAAGACATAGTCCATGAAGGCCCCAGTTCGTCCTGAAACTTTCCATGAATGCAGCAGGGGTGTGGTCAAAATGGAATAATGTGCAATAATATATATATTTTTAAAAATGGAATAAGGAGCAATGTCCATGCCACACTTTCATGCGTCTAACACGTCCACTGTGCTCTTACTGCGATCAATCAGACTGCACCACGCACTTACCGCATTCTCAGTGTGTATGTTCGGTCCTTTTCATTTAAGCTGCAAATTTTCTTTTGTCCAACAAGTCCCTGCCATGCTTGTACTACGCCACTGAAGACCCAACTAGGTTATAGTGACGTTGTAAATATGTTTTACAAGTTCTTACTGCGTCCACCCAATTTTGTGAGGACGTAGTGGGAACATGGCTAAGAGTAATGTGAGTGTGACAGGGCTTCAGTGGAGCTCCTGGACAGAGCACCATAGGTAAGGACTTGGATGACTGTCGGTGCCCATGCCCCCACAGGAAACCCAAGGCCCTAAATCTATATACTAGTATAATCAATAGTACATATCATGAATCTCAGGTTGGAAAATACGACATTTTTTGATATTATCATTTTCATGACACTATTCATCTTGATATACAGTATATTCCGCTTTTTTTTTTTAAATAATAGACCAAGAAGGAAAAAAAATGACAGCTCATGCAGACAGGCAGAGAGCCAGGGGGCGCTCTCACACTCTTGTGTACACTTCTGGTAATTCACTGGTTCGACCTTTTTGTTTCCTGTTTTTTTCTGTGTCTTACCTGATATGGATATTAAGACGTTGCTGATGGTGTACACCCATGTGCACTTCCCTGGATAAAGCTTAGATTGACAAAAAGAGATAAACAGAGAGATCAGAAGTTAGTGAAATGGCATAAAAGACACAAATATTTGTTTTGTGAATTCAAACACATGACAACAAACTAATTACCAAATAACATTTGCCATTAGGTGGGACACCCACCTTTCTATCTCTCTATCTCTCTATCTATCTATCTATCTATCTATCTATCTATCTATCTATCTATCTATCTATCTATCTATCCAGCTATCTATAAAATGTATTATTATATTTTATTGGGTGAGTTACCCTAAAAATTTCCCCTAATTCACCCTAGATTATAACCACATGTGTATTTTATTCATCTATAATTAACGCCATAAATCAATTCTGGCTTAATATGGCTGCCCCTACAGCAAAGGCTTTACCTATACAATGTATTGTTGTTGTTTATATTTTTAAATCAGAAAAAACATACACAAATCTAAAAAATCTGACTTTTTGGTAGTTAGCATGACAATATGATTCAGCTGCACCTAAATACTAATACTTTCATACAAATTAGTATGCAAAAAAAAATAATAATAAAGCACTACACAGGATGTCGGAACACTCAGTATGCTTTTAATAGTAACCGAAAGTTCCCTAGATGAACAACTGAACCCGTACCATGTGAAAGTACCATACTTTTACTATTTATCTGGAGCCAATGAATAATGACAAAGATGAGGAATCTATTGGGCAGCATGGTGGTGTAGTGGTTAGCTCGTCCCCCTCACAGCAAGAAGGTCCTGGGTTCGAGTCCTGGCTTGGGCGTTTCTGTGTGAAGTTTGCATGTTCTCCCTGTGCTTGCGTGGGTTTCCTCTGAGTATCCTGGTTTCTTCCCACAGTCCAAAGACATGCACATTAGGCTAATTGGTTGTTCCAGATTGCCCCTATGTGTGAGTGTGAATGGTTTTGTGTGTGTTTAAGGTGTACCTCGCATTCGCCCAGTGTCGGCTGGGATAGGCTCCAGCCTCCCCGTAGCCCTAGTAGAATTAAGCGGTTTGACAAGTGAGTGAGTGAGAAATTGAAAAAATAAAATGTTAGACGAAAGCAAAGTCAGTGTACAAGGGGGACTGTAAAAATGTAATGCTTGTGGTTGCAACTAAAGCTAATGCTAAGCTAATGCTACAGACATCTCAATCTAAGGAACGGTAAGACGGCAGCAGAGTATGTCCAGGACGACTGGCTTGCATACTCATAGAACCCACTAAAGGAGCAGTCTGATCGTACGTACTTAACCAATATTAGTATATACAGAGTATTCTGTCTCAGTACAAGTCAATGTTATTAGCTTTTGGACCTTAAAAGCGCTGCAGCGGACAGACTGTAGGTGGCGTAAGTGGAAATTAAAAGTGCATTAAAAAAAGTGTGACTTAATTCCAAACTAAGTTATTTTAAAGTGTATGTTTGTGGCTCACCAGCTCGAGTGTAGCTTCCGAGCTGTTCAGATTTAATGTGAAGATCCCTTCTTCAGCGCCCAGAATTATGTGGTGGTCTGAGAGAGAGAGAGAGAGAGAGAGAGAGAGAGAGAGAGAGAGAGAGAAAGATATTAAATGCTGGTGAAATGCTAGTTAATGGGTAGTTAGCAGTCTCTGTATTAGCAGGTCGGCTCTTCAGAAACCATTTTGTTCTCTTAAGGTCATTTTAAAAATCGAGGCTGTACGTTTGGACCAATTTGCGAATCTAATCAGTTGATCCTGCGGTTTCAGCAGGATAACTCAAAAATACGTCGTGTAGCGGTATGAAACTTTCAGAATGTCTCAACATACTCAACAGACAGATTTTTCGAATTTGATCCGAAATAAATAAAGTGTTATTTTTGGTGATTGTACCCACCCAGAACTCAGCGCTAGCAGCTAGCCTCAGTTTGTTGTGTCGCAGAATGAAATTGGCACTAGCTGCCACCCCACCATGCACCTTGTCTTTGGGCTTCTAGACACTCTTCAACTGACTCAATTTTTCAGTTTTTCTCGAGTGTTGACAGCAGTGTCAAACATATTAAGCTTTTTCATGCAGTTCACTGTAGGACATTAGCATTTGGGACACATCCTTATCTATTTGACCTTTCACCCTTCATCTGTTACCTTTGGTGGTGGGGTGATCCCACGTCGTCGAGCAGCTGACTTTTAAAGGGCAGCCGTTAAAAACCTTTTTAAAGAAGATCTTTCAGAAAGAAAAGAAAGAAAGATGAATCCACTGTGATTTTATGTATCTATTATATAATATTCAGGAATTATTCGGATTATTTATTTATTTATGTATTTATTTATTTATTTTGGTAGGTTGTGATTCATACCGGTAACTTCCTCTGTACTGGATCAGGCGGCTCCTGTAAAACACACACACACAACCTCTCTGATCCACTGGATTCACCCAGTTCATACAGATTCCCTATAGCCTTAATCACTTCCAGAATATTACACTTAGTTTCTTTACATTTCAGTGAGTCCAACTGTCTTTGGTTTCTGGAGCCATTGGAGTTGCTCTTTGAAGAGGTACTCTACACTTAAATGTGTGTTTTTTTATTGTAAACTAAATTGTATGGCTGTATTATGATGAAATAAAATAAATGCTTTTGCTAATAGCATTGAAAAATATCAGCATGTTATGGGCTGAAAACTGCTCAAAACACCATCTACTGGTTAAAATCATCCACTCACTTACTGACTTATCTGACTTACTATTATAAATCCTATTAGCCTCCCAGCTAGGGTCTCAGCCGACTCTGGGCAAAGGCGGGGTACACCCTGAACATCTCGCCAGTCCATCGCAGGGCAACACACACAATCATTAACCATCAAACCTCTAGGCAATTTGGAACAGCCATTTAGCCCGAAGTGCATATCTTCTGTGGGAGGAAACCGGAGTACCCAGAGGAAACCCATACAAGCACAAGGAGAACATGCAAACTCCACACAGAAACGCCCTAACCGAGCCCGGAACTCAAGCCCAGAACCTTCTTGCTAACCACTATGCCACCATGCCACCCACTTCATAAAAAGTTCATAGCAAATAAACGTTTTGAACACGCTACCAACTCCCCAGTCCCTGTGCTGAAATGGGAGACTGATCGAGACACATCCCACTTTCTCCACACCTCTCCACACCCGCAGGCCCTTTTTAGCATTTGCAGTGGGTGGAGTTACACTTTAAAAGTACCTTAACAGGCTGTCGGCGCCTCCTGTCTGATTTGGGTGGTAATACGGGAGGCTGATCCGCTGAGATGTCAGTCCTGAAGCCAGAAAACGTGGAAGGGTCTGCCACAACACACACACACACACACACACACACACACACACACAGAGAGGGAGAGCAAGAGAGAGAGAGGGAGAGAGAGTCTTATTTTGGCCTTAATGCCTTTATTGGAGTGCATGTGTGTGATTGAGACCGCATTATTACATGCCTGTGTGTGTGTGTGTGTGTGTGTGTGTGTGTGTGTGTGTGTGTGTGTGGCACACCTGAGTTGACGTTACGGACAGAGCGTGGCCGGGGTACCGGATGACTGCGTGCGTGTGTCCCACTGCTGGTTCTTAGCAGCGGAGAGGGAATGTAAAGACTCTGAACTTTTGTTCGCTCGTCCTCTGCAGTCATGCTCTCTTCTGAACTGCTGCGCATCTTAGGCTGATCACACACACAAACAGGCACACACACACACGCACACACACACACGCACAGAGAGAGAGAGAGAGAGAGAGAGAGAGAGAGAGAGAGAGAGAGGTCTTGGTTGGTGTATAAAGGTTTAAAATATAATTTATACCATTTTAAATAAATAAAACTCACCTTTGGAGGAAGTGGAGGAGGAACATCATCAGCTGGCAGTGTGTTACTGCACAGAGAGTAAAACAATGAGTTTAGTTCATTTATGTGTGTGTGTGTGTGTGTGTGTGTGTGTGTGTGTGTGTGTAGGGGACATACCTGCTGAACGGATTAAAAGGGCTGTAGGAGGAAGCAGGAAAACAACAAACATTTTCATTAACCAATCATCCATGGTTAACCAAACGTCAGTTCTGTTTGGTCTGAGATACGGACATTATGCTGGAATACTGTTTCTTCTCAGACATTTAGGATTTAGGGATGTACCACATTAATGAAGTAGTAGTTTAAACATAATAAACAAATTACTAAAATATGACCACAATCTTTAGTTTGCATGAAAATCCAACTTTCTGGACAAATCGAAGATTAAAGTGAACTTGAAGTGAGTTTTAGAAATAAAATGCGTACATTTCCACATCATCGTAGTCGTCGTCGGTGTCCGTGCTGTCCTCTCTGTCAAAAATAACACATAAACACACTCATACAAGTCCTCAGAATAACTAAAACGATAGTTTTTCTGATTATACTGTAGCATGATGTGTCTCTTTTCTGAAACTGAGTTGAGTAACAGTGTCTTGTATCCGGGACAGAACCGTTTACCTGGTCGGACTTTTGAGTTGGATGTCTGGGGAACCCATCCACTGACATCCACCTGAAGTCTGTAACTACACAGAGAAAAAAGAAATACATAAACCACTCATCTACATTTACTAGCACGGCCATCTTCTAGCTTGCATTTGTGGTCCGACATTGCTATGCCTGGAAGCTATAGCGCGTTAGGCTTACATCAACAGACACAGCACAAAAAAAAAAGAAAATTCTAAACTGGTCTTAATTATTAAATATTAATAATTTTCTGTTACCTGTATCCCTACAACAATTGGAAATTGATTTAAAAAAAAATTCTGGACTTAATATTTTAAGAAATTATGAACACAAGTGTTTGTAATGAAAAGAAACACAGTGTTAGTGGTTCTGAAACAACACCTTCCTAGATTTTGAAATTAGAAAATGTTTTGAAATGTGTGAATAATAAACTACACATTTTTTTAAATAATTCACAAGAACATCATGCTTTCAAAATTGTGTGTATTAAGAGAGGTATAAACTACTGACAAAAACAAAACAAAAAGTAAACAACAATAATAGTAAAAAATAAATATTATTATTATTATTATTAATAATAATAATAATAATATTCATTCATTTGCTGAATCATTGAATCCTATTAGGGTCGCGGGGAGGCTGGAGCCTATCTCAGCCGACACTGGGCGAAGGCGGGGTACACTCTGTACAGCTTGCTGGACTATTGCAGGGCCAACACAGACACAACCATTCACACTCACACTAACATCAAGGGGCAATTTGGAAAAGCCGATTAATGTATTGTGCATGTCCTCGGACTGTGGGAGGAAACTAGAGGAAAACCCACCCACTGATTATCAAAGTTTTGAAAAGCATGATGTTGTGTCAAGTATTTATTATACCCTGAAATTTGCCAGTGAAAATCCTAAATGCACTTTGATTGTAAAAATTAAACATAAAAAGCAGTATGCACACACACACACACACACACACACACACACACACTTACTGTTGTGTCTGGTGACTCTTGTTTTCGGTGCATGGGTCTCTGTGTGTAGATCTGATTTACTGAAACAGGAAATACATGTCACAACAATAAACGGAGAGAGAACGAGAGATGAAACGGAGTAAAATATCCTAAAACATATGCAGAGAGACAGACAGAAAGAAAGACAGACAGACAGACACACAGAAAGAGAGAGAGAGAGAGAGAGAGAGAGAGAGAGAGAGAGAGAGAGAGAGAAAGAGAGAGATAGACAAGCAGAAAGAGAGAGACAGGCGGAGAGACAGATAGAAAAAGAGAGAGAGACAAGCGAAAAGAGAGACAGAGAGAGAGACAAGCAAAAAGAGAGACACAGACAGAGAGACAGACAGAGAGAGAGAGACAGACAAGCAGAAAGAGAGACAGGCGGAGAGACACACGGATGAAAGACCGTCTCTTACAGCTGATGTCTGAGTTTGTCCTCTCGGCACGGTTGTGTCGGTTGATGGAGTGAATCCGCCTTAGAGAACTCACAACTGACATCTGTGTAGAGAGCATTTAATTCACACACACACACACAGAGAGGGAGAGACACACACACACACAGAGAGGGAGAGACACACACACAGAGAGAGACACACACACAGAGAGAGACACACACACAGAGAGAGACACACACACAGAGAGAG
>JBCNYH010000026.1:29389987-29404046 GCA_039654325.1 Tandanus tandanus
AAGGCCCCAAGCACTCCATCTCTATCTGGTGCACAGGGTGTAAATGATAAGTTTGGGACACCAAGTGTGTTTCACAATGTCTTCAAGCTTTAAGAGATGTTTCTTCTTTTTATCAGAAGGTTAGCGTTGGTCACCATAGCAACAGCCATCGCCTAACTACCTCTGACCTCTCACCTCTTGGTTTGACGAGTCGTTATCCACAGAGACACCTGTCTAAAATCGAACCTACGATGTCAACTGGAGACGCAGGTGATCGTGGGAAAGAAAGGGAACGCGGCGCCCGACCAAAAGTGCGTCAGAGTCGTTCTGAAGAACGGCAGGACGGGGGGCGGCGGAAAGGAGGTAGGGGTAAAAGGAAAGGCCGATTGGCTCATGAAGCGGCATCGGAGAGGCCAGTCAGTGATGGGTTTGAATACAGTGAATATGGGCTGGAAGCTGGACAGGGAGGCTCTTCGTTTCGCGAGCGCCGGTGGCGGCAAGTCCTTAGCTCACCTGCGACCTCGTTGACCGAGAAAGTCTCAGCCAGGATTTCTCAAAACACTCCTAATGACGAACAGCCAGTGCCTGACACCAACAACAAGTCTTCCAGTGGCAGTCGTACCCTCAGGCAAAAGATTCAGGATGCCGTCGGCCAGTGTTTCCCAATCAAGTCCCACAGCGGACCTTCTGCGTCGGGACAGGGCATCTCGGCGTCTCCTGTCACAGCTTCCTCCCGAAGGAAGATCCACTTGAGTGAGCTCATGCTAGACAGTTGCCCTTTCCCACCCGGCTCAGAGCTAGCACAGAAATGGTACCTTATTAAGCAGCATACAGCCCCTATTTCCCAACCTCCTGTACTCGATTCTGTCCCCGGTGCCGGAGCATGGGCGCCAACGTGTTCTGCTTCCTCAGCTTCCGTAGTCGAGGACGAGGACGATCGCTTGCGCGAGAGGCGGAGAATCAGCATCGAGCAAGGCGTCGACCCTCCACCCAACGCTCAGATCCACACCTTTGAAGTGACTGCGCAGATCAACCCATTGTACAAGCTCGGGCCCAAGTTGGCGCACGGGATGAACGAGTTGGCCGGGGACGATCGGGCCACTCTACAGCAGCAGCAGCAGCAGCAGCAGCAGCAGCACGTGCTGCAGAGGCAGCAGCAGCACCACCAACTGCTTCTCCAGAGCTGCTTGGACACTCTCGACGAGGTCGTTGCGTCTTCCTCAGGGTCCGCCCCATCCTTCTCTACAGAATCCCATCCGGATTCGGATTCCTCCTCATCGTCGCCGTGTTCCTTGACGAGGGGGTCTCTGGTGACAACAGAGTGCTTCAAACCTCAAGATGGCCACCATCGTGCCCACACGCAAATCGACTATATCCACTGTTTGGTGCCTGATCTGCTCCAGATCACCAACCTGGCATGTTACTGGGGGGTCATGGATCGGTACGAGGCTGAGACGCTCCTGGAAGGCAAGCCTGAGGGAACCTTTCTTCTTCGTGACTCGGCCCAGGAGGACTACTTGTTTTCCGTCAGCTTCCGCCGCTACGGTCGCTCTCTGCACGCGCGTATCGAACAGTGGAACCACAACTTCAGCTTCGACGTGCACGACCCCAGCGTGTTCCATGCACCCACGGTCACGGGCTTGCTGGAGCACTACAAGGATCCCAACTCGTGCATGTTCTTTGAGCCGCTGCTCTCGAACCCCATCCATCGCACACGACCCTTCAGTCTTCAGCACATCTGTCGCGCTGTCATCAGCAGCTGCACCACGTACGACGGCATCAGCGCCTTGCCCATCCCCACCGCCCTTAAGGAGCATCTGAAGGAATATCATTACAAGCAGAGGGTTCGTGTTCGCAGACTCGACACCGGCTGGGAGTGAAAACCCCCAGTGTGTGATTTTCTAACTTGTACCATGGCCAGTAAAAACTGTCGGTGACGAATCCAGCACTCCTAACGCAGCCATGCTAAGTGCAGTATAAGCAGGAAAACTGAATGTGCTAATGCTAGCGGTAAAATTTATTCAGTACAATACCACGTAAAGGCTAGCTTTAAGGAACCGCTGATCCACAGAATCCAAGCAATGTTAATATGAAGAAAACTCGTGCTACTCGGTTGCTATGTTCTACCACAGGCAGTATAGACTAGTGCGATGCGGCTAACATGAATATCCGAGTGTTCTAATGCTAATCCAGGGAAGAACCACTAGCATTAATGAATTAGCAACTCCACGCATGCTAACGTTACTACATTAACATCTGCATGACATGGTTGCCAGCTGATACTGTGGCAAGTAGAAACTATAGTGTTCGAGCTAGCATGAATAAACCACTGCATGTCAGTTTTAACACTTTAACGTGGCTAATCTGTTTCAGTGATCTCATCGCTGAGCCTCTAACTGCTACAACAGATTTATCTTTGGTATTAAAGTGCCCTTGGAGTTATTTTGGTGTTTCAGAGCTGTTCGCGCGTGCCTTGTGTATATCGGCGAAATGTTATATTCGTGAGGGGCGGGGCATGGGTAAACCGGTGTTAACCCTGGCTAGCATGTTGCAGCGTTCTATAAATTGCTTCAGCTAGTGTCTTAACAAAGAATAAATGTTTTTTTTTTTTTTGGAAGTATTGTTAATATGGCTAGCTGTCAATGCTTACGCTATCGAATCTTAGCTAGCTGTTTAACCCATAAGGAAATCCAACTAGCTGGTTTTGTAGCGCACAACTTTGGATCAAGACCGAGCGAAATGTTTAGCTCTCGGTATAATAACAGTAGTTTAAAATCACGAATATTACAATTATAATATAAAATTGATTCTTGATTAATTCTCAGCTCCTATCGTGCAATAATGAATTTTTATAAAACGAACGGAAATCAAAACGCTTTATTACCTCCTTAGCTTCAATTGATGGCGAAATTCTTTTGAATCATAAGACCTTGCGCCATTTCGAAACAGCTCTCATTGTTCAGTTGTGGGTGGGGCAAAAAACATACCAACCGTCCATCCATTTGCTGAACCACTTAACCCAACTAGGGTCGTGGGGAGGCTTGAGCCTACCTCAGCCGACTCTTGGCAAACAGCTCGCCAGTCCATTGCAGGGCCAACACACACGCCTATCACACTCACACCCGAACCAATTAGCCTAATGTGCATGTCTTTAGACTGTGGGAGAAAACCAGAGTACCTGGAGGAAGCCCATGCAAGCACGGGGAGAACATGGACACTCTATACAGAAATGCCCTCGTCGAGCCTGGGACTTGAACCCAGGACTTTCAGTCTTTCAGTGAGGCAGACGTGCTAACCACTACACCACCATGCCTAACAAAGCAACCGATCATTTATTTTTTTTGGCTCCATCTCCCACACACCCAGTGACGTTTGTTTTGATGGATAACTTTTCACAAGCCAATCCAATCACTTTGGATAAGTCCCGCCCACTAGGGTGTGTCATCTGGATGTCCATCAGAAGTCTGCGTTCAAATTTCCGTTCCGTTGTCTACGAGTGAATCTTCAAGCTGAACCCATCCGCTGTGTTATGAAGTTAATTCACTGCAGAACATTCCAGACCTCCCGAAGAGTCGCAGAACATCCACGGATACCTTGTCCTGCTGTAACGAGCCCTGCGGTCCGTCGCATCATTCAAGGACGAATGTAGAACGTTTAAGATTGTTCAACTGTCTGCTGTGGAGTCACATCGACTTTTTCTTTTCTTTTTTTTTCTTTCATTGCACCACAAGTTCATGAATGTAGCAGTTTTTCCGAAGTTGTAGACGAACGCAGGAGGAACTGTGCTTCACCTCGTGGGTCGGTGATGCTTTGACTTGTCTGGAATGCCAGATTTTAAGGTGATGTAATTGCACTATTCCCTCAGCATGGAGAAAAAACCAGCAGAGATAGCAATGTGTCTAGAATAATCATAGTGCGCTTGTCAGGGCCCAGCTGATGGGGGATTTGTAGGAATGTAATGAAATTTTGTGAATAGAGAGCCTTCCGCATCAAGGACCTTATTTCGGGAAAAGTGGGAACGGTAGTAAACGTCGGGAGACGAAGGTTTTTTTGGAATCCTGTTTGAATTGCGTCATGAATTCCACATGTGATATCCGCCAAATCAAACATAATTCGAGTTGCTCGTGAAAATATGTAATTAGTAACGCCTCGGTCTCACATATCCCGAATTACTTCTAGGCACTTCCATGGAAATATGTGAGAGCCAGGGAGCTACCTTGAGAAATAGTCGGGTGTGGCTTTCATTCCAGGGAAGTTTGTTTGTGTTGAAGTTGCTGCGGTCAAGTGCCGGGTCATTCCACTTAATACTGCTAGGGTTGTGAGGAGGCTAAAGCCTATCTCAACCGACTCGGGGCAAAGTCGGGGTACACCCTGAATAGCTCGCCATGTGCATGTCTTTGGACTGTGGAAGGAAACCGGAGTACCTGGAAGAAACCCACGGGGAGAACATGCAAACTCCACACAAAAATGCCCTTGCCAAGCCTGGGACTCGAACCCAGGCCCTTCTTTCTGTGACGCAGACACGCTTACTCCTACGCCATCGCGCCCACCAAGCGCCGAATCAATTTAACCAAATTGTTTTTTAAACAGTTACCATGTCTTTGTTTGCATATTTACTCCACCCACATTTGCGACAGACCGCCACTAAAATCTGCCAGAACGTCCTCAGTCGTCTCAGCCACGATTCTGTATCGACTGGCTACGGGAGACCTTAGCGTAAGAATATAAAACTGGCGCACTAGTGACGTCATGCCGACATTTTCCTCTCTCTACGTGGATGCTAATGCTAACGTGAGTCTTGTGTGTCTTCTATCAGGTAAGATGTATTTGTCTGTGGAACATAAGGAAGTTACGTAGCCTGTTCCAAACAACGAATGTTATCTGCCGTTGAAGATACGGTGCGAGAAGTGATGCTTCACACTTAAATTTGTTTTTATATTACTGTTTTATGGGAAACTGACTTTTTCAAGTTCCGTAATTTTCATTTAATTTGGGGAAACATCATACGTTGGACACATGCTGCAATTCAAACGGGATCCAAAAAGTGGTCTTTCAGCTTTGACCACCGATCATATTTTTTCCTGAAATAAGGTCCCATGATGCACTTAGGCACTTTATAATACAAAAATAATCATGTAAATGGAAAAAACCCATGAGCTATGTACCCAATACATTGATTGGTATAACCTCATATACTGTAAGGTGTTGTCAGAAAGTTCTGAGACTTCCTGTTGAGTACAAACGGCGCGCATGACTGACACATGACTTTCAGGAGTCGTTATGGGGCGCGATGATGTGCTGTCAGCGTCAGGACCTGTGCTGCGTGTTTTGGTGAAAACGTTAACGAGCGCGTTTGCCAATTTATTTTAGATCTCTAAATTGAGCAGAAAACAAACAAGTTCAGTGTCACACTCAGGAGACCACTGAAATGCTTCACGAGAATAACAGCTAAGAAATTAGGCACCCTGTGCGTCCGGGTCACCAGCTTGCCCTGACTTATCATCAGCGTACGATGTTACTTGGAAGATCTCACCTGGCTCAGTGCTTCATTGCTGGAGCCTTGCTAAGGATTTCATGGGTCTCCGTTACCGATCTCCTGAGTTTGAGAAGTCTCAAAATCCACAAAATGGATTTTTTTTCTCCAAGCGCATTATGGATGATTAGCTCTTCCTTGCCCTATTGCGCAGTGTTAAAAATCCTTCAAAACCGTACTGTATCCGGATCCAGATCACGTCCAAATTTTAATCAGTTCTTCATTGGCCCAAGACCCACATTTGGTTAAAATTTTGTGGAACGCCATTCATTAGTTTTCGAGTTGTCATGGTCACAAACACACACATAACCAATCTCATAACCTCCCCTCTTGATGGAGGTAGAAATGCATTTTCTTGCTCCACATGCATGACTATGCAACGCTCCTTTCACTCACTACAGGAACAGTCTTCGAACCTTTTGATCGCACCTTGAACAAAAGTATTCAGCTCTGAACATGCACATTACTTGTGTTTTCAAGGTAAAGCATATAAACAGGGAACACTTCTGATTTGTCTTCACTCAAATTTAGCACATATGCAATGTTAATTAACTTTGAAACACTTTAGAATACTTTTTGTTTATTTTGTACTAAATATTTCAGTTAAACCAAGCAAAAAAAAAAAAAAAAAAGATTTGTATGTACTGAACATGCAGTTAGTCTGTGTATAACTGAGTCAGATTATTGTAAAAACAGCAGAAGGTATTCAGCCGTTTGACACGCGGTTGCTACTGGACAGGACTTGACTGTACTTGGGTCAGCTGATTGTTGTGATTCATGGCCAACATGGAGTTGCAGTTTGCCCTCTAGTTGACAAACTAAGCAATGACAACAGTCATAACATTTCGTCTCTGGGTTTCTCGGTTATCATTGGTCAGCAGTTATAACCGCTGATACTGATGTCTAAGCAACTGGGTGTTAATATTATAACGGCATGCTGGCCCTAGAGCTTGTTAGCATTATTAATGTTAATATAAACGTCTGCCTGATTATTGTTTGAGCGAGCGTTAGTGATTAGTCTAAACTAATTGGATTAATTTATGGAAAGCATTCAGACCTGCTGTGTATACACACACACACACACACACTCGTCTTATGGTAATGAAGAATTGTATTTATTTTGAGTGTCTTATTCTCATCTGTAAATTGCCTGACTGTAGACTTGCATTTCTATGGGCCAGTTTGTAAGAACGTTTCAATGCAACAAGAACATAAAAAGTTGCACAAGCTTCGAGTTGCATGATGATGTTAAGCTAGCTAATGTGAGCGCATACAAATGAAGTTTCGAGCTGGGCGCTTTGCTGTGATACTGTTTTTAACGCGCCTCTGTTGAAACCCTTGTGGTATTCTAAATGTCTTTCCATCGCTTTGGATAGAATCTGTTACGTGACTGACCTCAGGGTTAAAATCAATGGTCTGATTCAATAGCCGTCTTAAAATGGGGAAAAGAAAAAAGGTGTAGGAAAAGTCATTTAAAGTTCTAGCATGGCAGCAAAACTTAACCAGCTAGCATACAGTACATATAAACACACGCTTTGAAGGTTTGGATTGAAGGACTTTTCCAACATAATTACCAAAAAAGTACTTCAGTATATCTGTTTCGCATTATAAATAGCTAGCTAATAAAATAGATTAGTAAGTTAGCAAATTACCAACCTGGTGTGATATGTCAACGTTAATTGATAAAAAAATTATTTTTATAATATTTGTGTAATATGGATAGTGATGCGTGTAATTGCCATGCTAGCTATTTAGCACCACAATATATGTGTTTCTGGTTACCGGAGAGAAGGGAGTATCCAAGTGTTACCCCTTTAGCATGTTGGAAAGCACCACACCTGATCTTTTCAATCACTAAAGATAACTTTTATTTTAGATAAATAAGTTAGCGAAGCATAAAGTGACTGCGTTTGCTTTGAAAGGGTACATTGTGAAAAAGATGTACAACGTTTGACTCGTACAAGGGTGCACTGAGAACAGGACTGGGACACGGATGCGAAGCAAAAATATTTATTTTCTTATTACAGGCACTGTCTTAACTTCACTTGGCTGGTTCACTTGCTTTCCATTTCCTTTGCGTTATTTTGGGACCACACTGAACATCTACTGAACAAAAAAAAACATGAACTCTGAATCTTTTTTTAAACACTTGTATTTATTTCTTATCTTTTTTTAAACATGTACTTACTCTGTTTTCTGCTGATTATTGTTTATTTCTAACACAAAAAAGAGTAGTTGGATGATGTGAAAAGCACACAATAAACTCTTCTGTATATTTGCTTTTGTGACTCATTATTTTGATTTTGATATACTGTATTAATCCCACAAGGGAAATTATTGCCTCTGCTTTTAACCCATCCAAAGTGAGCACACACACATGTAAACAGTGAGCGCACACACTCTCGGAGCAGTGGGCTGCCACACACATTGGGGTGTCCGGAGAGCAGTTGGGGGTTCGGTGCCTTGCTCAAGGGCACTTCAGCCATGAATGTGGAGGAAGGGAAGGTGCAGCTCACTACCCAACCGCCACACATTTTTCCTGCTGGCTCAGGAATTGATCCAAAGACCTTTTGGTCCCAAAGCTGCTTCTCTAACCATTAGGCTACGGCTGCCCCCATTAGGCAAATGTTAACACCAAGTCTAAATTTTTGCTGAATGTTTCAAAACTACTAACCTTGATGAAACTTTCTGAAAAAATCAGAGATTTGCCCCAAACACTTTGGAAAATATACAGAAAGTGATAATCGTTTAAGTCATGTCTTAAAATGTATCACTGTTCCAGATGGATTGTTTAGCATGGCACAGCGCCATGCCTTTTTTTCATGCTCCATGCCTTTTTTACTGCCTCAGTGTTGTTTACGTGCTATTTTTCTGACAGCGCCTGCCGTTATTTTCCCTGCCTCCATGACCCCGGCAACTAGACTAAATGTTTAATCAGTGGGAATTATTTTTTTTCTTAACCGAACGTCCAGCGCGCATCAGCTTGACTTGTCTTCTGTGAAGATTCTTCAGCGAATCGATTAATGACAGTAACACGTAAGTTTCTATGAAAGGATTTAATTTTATTCACAGAATTTCAGAATAATTTTATGTAACTATACAGTATTATAGTTTACATTTAATTAATGATAAGATTTAACTGAGAATCGTGATGTAAAGATGTGTACAGTACAGATAAACTGATGAGTGTAATTTATAAGCAACGCAGTGCTGAATAAAACTTCACTTAAACTACATATTCCATGGAAATAACACACATTTCAAATTAAAAATTTATGAATAAAAACTGTCATATCATATCAACGTGTGTAATTATATTAGTGTTTAATGCACTGAATTACTTTAATGTTTATAAAAATATCACTTTGTGTTTATGTAATTGTTTTTCTGATTAATTGTATTAATGCATGCAACTTTTCTGTGTGAATGAATGAATATTTGTAACTATTGTTGATATGATATGTGATGTTTGGGGTGAGCCCTCTGCAGCCCTATTGCACCATGCCTTCACAGAATCCCAGCTGGAACACTGCTGTATTAACCATTTGGGAAACATGTACAGTTCATAACAATTATTTGTATTTAGATGGTCTCAATTTCTTTACAAAAATTAGTTGTTTTTTCACCAGTTTCTCCAATTTAACCATTAAAGATCTAATCATAACCAGTCTCGATGATTCTAACTATGTGCACCTTTATTATCTAACTAAAATAAATCATAAAAGGGCATATGGACTGTACAGTATTTGTGGATTTCATGTGCAGCATTGTTAAACATACTGATGACCAGGCCTGGACTGGCAATCGGGAGTACCGGGAGTTTTCCCGGTGGGCCGAGGTACTTTGGGGCTGTCAAAGTAAGAGAGCCGACAGAGGAGGAGGGGGGGGAGGGCCAGGCTGAGGGAGACCTGCAGGTGGAGAGTGTCAGGGAAACACAGGAGGAGAGTGTAGCTGGGACAATTACACAGCAGGTAACAGAGTTAAGAGAAATGTGCAGTGGCCAGAAAAGTGCAATGCTGTAGCTTATACAGGCAAGATTTAGATAAAACCCCTGATTAAACGAACAAAACCAGCAAAATTATGACATAAATAAATAAACACAAAAAGGCTATATGGCCGTTTTGACAGGGACAAAGAGCAGCATAGATTCCGGGAAACAGTGAACAAATTTAATTAGACCATAGCTCTGTAGAACAACCGTGTATTATTTAGTAAAGTCCATGTTATATGTCATAAGGATTGAACTACAGTTGGTCTTATTCAGTATAGAGCAATGATTTGTCAGGTTCAGTCTACCTCTCCTTGCTTAGTCTGATATTAATCACATTTTATGTACGCCATAAAATATGACAAAAGATTATACAGTCCATCACAGGTCATCTAATCACCAAATAAGCAAGTACAAGTAGCCTAATGAAAAATTATTGACATTTATTTCAGACCTTTGTCAGATAAATAGTAATGAAAACACACAACTATGCTAATCTTTGACAAACATTTTAAAATTAAATGTGAATGAATTGAATTTATCTGCTTTATTTGTTCTTTACCGATTTTTATTGTATTGCAGCTGCATGTGAGTGCATGGGGATGACTGAAGTGGTTTTACTAAATCAGCTGTATATAAGGTACATGTTACATTTCTCCACATCACGATACATATAGGATGGTAAATATGACAACAGGCACACAGGTGAAAGTCGATTGGCTGTATAAACCAAAAATTCCAGGGCCTTTTTTTTCCTCGCAGTCCAGCCCTGCTGATGACCCATATCTGTTATAAAACACTCCTGGTTGCTATGAGCTGTCACAAGTCCAAAACGCGCGAGCGCGCATTTCAAGCAGCGTAATGCGCGTGCGCGATGCGCGATGCGCATGCGCATTACTGATTATACGAAGCGACATCGGTTACCACGGTTTCCATTTTCTCTAAGATGCTACCGGGTGTTATTGACAGAGAGCTAAGTAGTCTAAAACAAATCTCATGAGATGACGGAGGGATTTCGCTTTTTGCTGGTCATTTTTATTCACCCATGATGTTTACAGATAATCTCTGATAGTCCACCTGAGGCGAAACGAGGCTCATCTGTGGCTTTTAAACGACTGGAAAAAAGGTTTGAGGCTAAACGTTCTTGCTAAGAATGGCCAGTATGAATGTTGTGAATAAATTTGATAAGTTTGGGACTTAAATGAACGACTAATTATCTGTTTGTAATATTTCTAAATAATATCTCTTGGCTAGCTAAGTGGCTAACGTTGCCGTGGACACCTTTTAGTTGCTAACAAGCTAGCTAGTTTATTATTTAACTCCCCAACCCTTTTAGGGCAGGATTACGATTAAAAACCCAGGGTAACCGTTTTTATTTTAATGTAACATACTTTAACATGTATTTTCGAAGTATTTATAACGCTTAGCAAAGTACTTTTACCTGTTGCTTCTTTTTGCAGTCTGTCTGCTCCAAATCTCGGTTAAAACAAGCTTCATGAGTATTAGGTTGATATAATGTGTTGCTTTTTGTTGTGAAAATCCATCCACCGATATATTTGAGTGTGTTAACACATAGTGATCTCTAGAGAATGTTTTAATTAGCGAAGTGTTCTTGGCGAAGGAGTCGACTCTTAAAACGAACCGAGTCTTTTGGGTGAAACTTGGGAGTCGATTCGAATAAATGACAAAAATCATTAAGACAGAATCAGTAGTTCGTTTAATTTGTTGAAAAAGTATGAGTACTGTATGATTTTGTAACATCCTCATTGAGACACATGGTGATCAAGAATAAGAATCGTTTGAGTCGTTTTAGTAAATGTATGAATTGTTTTTGGTAGTGAATCATGAGTTAGTGTCGATTCAAGTGAAGATGTGTGTTTGAATCAAAAAGATATATTTTTTAATTTACTGTCTTAATCCCGCAAGGGAAATTACTGCCTCTGCATTTAACCCATCCAAAGTGAGCACACACACACACACACACACACACACACACACACACGCGCACATACACACACGCGCACATACACTCGGAGCAGTGGGCTGCCACACATTGGGGCGCCCGGGAGCAGTTGAGGGTTAGGTGTCTTGCTCAAGGACACTTCAGCCATGAAGGTGGAGGAAGGGAAGGTGCAGCTCACTCTCCCACCGCCACACATTTTTCCTGCTGGTTCGAGAATCGAACCAGCGACCTTTAGGTTTAGCCCAAACCCGCTTCTCTAATCATTAGGTCACGGCTGCCATCACATCACAAGTTCAGGTTTATATAAAGTTAATAAAAAAACCTATGTGACTTGTGACATAATTAACTTAATTAAATGGTATAAATATCCTGCAGTCGGTGTGATGTCACAATTACCTGGCAACCTGGACGTCATTTTTAACTGGGGAGAAAACATTGCTTTCCACCAGTGATCACGTGTGTTCTTAGTTATTCTGTAGTTCTTAGTTAGCATGAGTCAAAATGTCGTACCGGTATCAAGATGAGTTGGCTCCTGAGGCTTTTGGAAGATATAGGCAGAAATTTGCTCTAGTAGGTTTAGAATTTTGCCCATGAATGGCCAAATGTGGAGTACCCAGATATTTACCATTATCTGATCAGATTCCCCCATATTTATACATTTTTGTACTCTTGTCATTCATGTTATTATGAAAGCCAACATAAGTAGTATTAAACTAAGTTCAGTCATTCTGTAACTCTTATATTCTTTTCTGTTGTTGTATTTCAATTTCCCAGTTTTTCTAATTTATCATCATCATCACCATTATCTTGTTCCGCTTGTTCCTGGGTCGGGTCGCGGGGGGAGCAGCCTAAGCAGTGAGGTCCAGACGTCCCTCTACCCAGCCACTTCCTCCAGCGCTTCCGGGGGGACACCAAGGCATTCCCAGACCAGCCGAGAGGCATAGTTCCTCCAGCGTGTTCTGGGTCGACCCCGAGGTCTCTTCCCGGTTGGACATGCTCAAAACACCACACCAGGGAGGCGTTCGGGAGGCATTCTAATCAGATGCCCGAGCCACTTCAACTCGCTCCTCTCAATACGGAGGAGTAGTGGTTCTACACCGAGCTCCTCCTGGGTGGTCGAGCTTCTCACCCTATCTCTGAGTAAGAGCCCTGCCACCCTGCGAAAGAAGCTCATTTCAGCCACTTGTGCCCGCAATCTTGTTCTTTGGGTCACTACCCAAAGCTCTTGACCATAGGTGAGGGTTGGAATGTAGATTGACTGGTAAATTGAGAGCTTTGCCTTTCGGCTCAGCTCACTCTTCACCACAACGGACCGGTACAAGCTTCGGTTTACAGCAGAGGCTGCACCGATCCTCTTGGTGATCTCCCGCTCCATCCTTCCCTCACTCGTGTGCATTCATTATTTCTACTATTTGAAACTTAAGGCCTATGAAAAATATAAACTCACCAGTGACAAAATGCCGGCCACATACATAAGTATAATCTGATTTAGGCTCCCATAACTTCCCTGGATTCACAAATCCATCTGGCTTCACTGCACATCTGATAGCTCTCAGCCACTTACTAAATCTTTGACCACTTAGCAGCACCAAATCTTCAACGGACTGTTTTTCTTTACATTGGACGTACAGCCCACTACACAGCAACTTCTGGGCATTTTGAGAGCACTAGTTTAGCAATATAATGTACAAATTCATCAACACGTTAACCGTACTCTGAACTGTGTAGTTTGTTTTCCCCCACTTAAAAATGGCCGCTGCCGGTCACGTCATTATATCCCTGATGTGCGACTGTTGGATTGGTAAAAGCATGACAGAGTCATTTGCGACTCAGAAGAGTCGACTCTTTTTGGTGGCATTAAAGAACCGTGATTCTCTCCAATATAGTGAAAGAGATGGTGAGCTGAATCAGAGTATTAAAGCAAAAATGGGCAGCAAGTGGGAGACAAAGTGCATAAAGTATACTACAGTTATTTATGAATATTCTATTCCAATCAGCATCGCCACTTGTACATCAGTTTAACTGTTATTCTGTTTGATCAAATCCACTGTTTGTTTTCCATCCCGCAGTCAGAATGAATGCATCTGCACTCCGAATAGGAGATCAGCTGATCCTGGAAGAGGATTATGACGAGAACTACATCCCATCTGAAGAAGGTAACAAGGTCTGACAGGGGCAGTTAAAGCCAAGGGGAAGCCTGTAGTCTTTAGTTGTTTCATTTTGTATACAGTGCCTTGCAAAAGTATTCACCCCCCTTGGCTTTTTACCTATTTTACATTACAACCTATAATTTAAATGTTTTTTTTAATCTGAATTTTATTTGATGGATCTGCACAAAATAGTCCAAGTTGGTGAAGTGAAATGAGAAAAATATATATAAAATTAAAAAAATCTAAAAATTGCCATGTGCATGTGTATTCACCCCCTTTGCTATGAAGCCCCTCAAAAGTTCTGGTGCCACCAATTACCTTCACAAGTCACATAATTAGTGAAACGAAGTCCACCTGTGTGCAATCTATGTGTCACATGATCTGTCAGTATAAACACACCTTTTCTGAAAGGCCCCAGAGGCTGCAACACCACTAAGCAAGAGGCA